>QARZ01039742.1:0-10488 GCA_013407115.1 Glycine latifolia
AAATTCTACTCCATACAGCAACCTAATCATACAGCCTTATACATAATTAATCATTACAACCTTAAGCTAGTAATAAAGGAATACAACAAGTAAAATAAGGTCACAAAGTAGATTTAATTATTTTAGACAACATCTAAACAAGTTCAAGCTAATTCTTTATATTCTAGTTCATTTAGGATTTTAATCAAACACTTGGTAGGCTAGCTTTAGGTATTTTAAACAAGAAATAATCATAGCTTTAAATCTCAATAAATAGGTGCTAAATCTATCCATCAAGTATCTAATTCATGCTTATTAAGATACTTCCCATACCTTAGCTTTCTTGATTGGAATTTCAGCAACTTAGTCTTCAACCTCTAGCCTTCTTCACGTAGTCTTGCCTAAGTGTGTTAATCTTTATTTTGGCTTTTCTTTGAGGGAAAGAATGGCTGAAATGGAGATGCTGGTCGTGTAACTCAGCAGCCCCCCCCCCCTTGGTCCCCATTAATTCCTTTTATATGCTTAAGTACTTGGCCTTTAAGTGAAAAAATCTTAAGCTTCATGATTACCTACTTTTTTGTTGCTTCCATTTTATTGGTTATTGAATTATAACCCTACATGTGGCTGGACATGTGGCTGATTTCATGAAATTTCCACACTCTTCTTAGCCTTGTCCATGTGATAGCTTGCTTAGGTGTATTCTTTTTTCTTAAATTCGTAGGGTAGCTTTTGCCTTAAAAATCTGTTTCTGTAAAATATTTATTCTGGGCTCGTTAACCGTTGGATCTTCTTGAGATTTTAAAGGCATACTCCTATCTCATATATCTAATTTTTTGACCGTTGGATCTTTGATATAATGCTTCTAACTTCCAACGTGTTCTTCTTAAGGAAACGAGATAAAAATCTACTTAAATTAATTTTACACCATACAAGTGGACCAATGGCAAGTTTTCCAAGCCTCTTAAATATCCATGTGTTCATTCTTGAAGTTTCTTAAAGTTTTTCTCCATTGATCTTACATCATATGGTCAAGACTTAATCTAGAATTCCCGATTAATCCATTTTCCTTTTATTGCATATAATAGTAGGATGCTATTTTCTCATTGGTTCATATTGATTCTAATTATCAAAATTACTAAACTAACTTATTTAGTTGACATATTCCTTTTATAATTAAGAGAAAACTTCATAGATTATGTCTATTCTCTTCTTATCATTTTCTGACACCTAAGGTAGTCTAGATTAAGTTCTTTTCAACGTATCTTTCAAAATTCCTAGAAATTACAGTTTAGGATTTTCTGCCTTCAATCCTATTGATATCTTGGTTGTCTAAGAGTATTTTATCCCATACTCAGGTTCCTACTATTTTCTAAAGTCATCTGGTCATTCTTGACCTAAAGGGCATTTTAGTCATTTACCGCTCTCGGGACGTAATGGTAATTATCAAATTTGTTCAAGGGCATTTATGTAATTTCTTCTAGAAATATCTTACCAAAATATCTAGGATATATTGGTCATTTTCAAAAATGTCTAGGGCATAACTGTCATTTTTCATTCTAGGGACATAAACGTCATTTCTGAAATGATTCAGGGGCGTTCTTGTCATTTTGCCCTAAATTTTCTACTGCCTTTCATTAACATTTTACTCTTAGTAATTGTCTGTAATTCCCTAAATTTTGGGATGTTACACCAAGCATAGAGAGAACCTCCTTAAGAAAAGAATTGATGAAGGGCCCCATCACCGCTTCTTTCCGGTAGAGTCTCGACACTAAATCTCACTTCTCTCACTTTCCTAACCTACCTACTTACTAATATTTAAGAACCTAAACAAAATAAAAAAAACTTAGAAGAAGCAAGGAAGAGAAGAATGGAGGTTAGAGGAATGATTTTGGCCTTGGGGGGTGCTTGGGTATTTATAGGGGCTGGCCTGGTCGAGTTTGGTCGCCCAAGCGACCATTTTATGTGTGTTCCAGTCGCCCAGGCGAGTTAAGGCCCAAGTTACACGTCCACTTGGCCACTTGGAGGCCCAATTACAGGTGTAGCTCGCCCAAGCGAGCAAATTACACTAGATTCACTCGCCCAAGCGAGTTAAATGCACTTTCTGGAGAATTCTTTTTGGGCCTTGGGCCTGTTTTGCTTGATGCACCTCCCAGGTTTGCTTTATGATCCCTATTTGCTTGCTTTTTGTTTTGGAAGCCCCAGAAATCCTCGAAATCTATCAAAATACAAAACATGTTGGATTAATCTTCCGAAATATGACGAATGACATGTATATAAGCAATAGGAGCTATTTAACTAGGTTTAGGGTAAATTTATGATAAAAGCTTATGAAATCAAAGGATAAGTTCCTTTATTTAAAACATGATTTTAACTAAATTAGGACACTTATCAGGGGTTTCATGTAATTATTTAACTAAGAATTAAGTTTTTATATTTTTGTATTGTGATTGTCAAGAAATAAATATCACAAAATAAATTACAATAAAAATTAAATGAGAATAAACTAATTAAGTAAAGATAGAAATACTAGACTTCAATGGTGATGTCGATCTTGATGAATGAATGTCTAGGTTTGAACTTGGAATTCACTCGATCCACTGTAACTTCACAATTCTCTACTCATCCCTCTAGCTTATCCCCAATTCACTGATGTATTTTACCCCAGTTCCTGCATGGTTGCAGTTTCGAAACTACTTGCCCGATACCCAATCCCTTGGAGATACCAACACAAGCAATCAACATTAATGGTCGAGAATTAGCAAGGCTTAGCCAAGATTATTCTATCCCTAGAGATAATCCCAATTAAATACTCGATTCATGTTCGAGTTTCAACAAGGATAGACAAAGTGCAAGTCAATTCTTGAATTCATCTATAAGTTGGTCAATCAAATAAAAGCAATAAGTATAAAAAAAAATAAAGAACTGAAGATGAAGTATTGAATGGATAGAATTAAAGCAAAACAAGATTTTTCATCATTTCCTCTCCTAGGTGGAAGGAATTGCATTCTTAAAAATAATACAATGAAACCTAGAGTGTCTAATGGAATAATGGAGGTGTCTAGTAGGTGGAAGTCTAAAATATAATTCTAAGAATTGCTTGGGATTACTACACGTTACAATGAATGCCTAGCCTCCTATTTATAGAATTGTAGCTACATTTAATTAAGGAGATAATCACATGAAATTACAAACAAATAATATCTCTAATTAGTTCAAGTAATTATCTTTTTCTTCAGCTGATTTATGCTTGAAAAATATCTTGCTCTTCATTTTCCTAGCTTTTATCTTCAATTTTTCCTTCTAGAACTTTCTACTGATTTTGGACCTTTGGAGCTCTGGTGCTTATGCGAGAGATTGCTTGCTTAAGCGAGCCAATTCAAATATTTAGTTTTGCCTTCCATTTGCTGGCGATTGAGCTAGCTTTTGGGCACTTGAACAAGCTCTTGCTAGAATGACCTATTTTTGGTAGAAAACTATGGAAAATTCATTAAATATAACTAAAACATAAAATTCTACCTAAGACAAAGTAAAAACTAAATTTAAAATTAATTTGATTCAAAACAAGGCATAAAGTTAACTAAAATGCCAAATAAATGTCATAAAATGCATATGAAATTTTGGTAAATTTGATGTTTATTAATGAGTCCATTGCTTGACCTATCATCTCTTGCACTTGATCTCCAGTCACAACAATGGGGTGCATAATTTAAAGGGGTAGGACTTGAACTTGTTAAGTAGACAATGACAACATTAGGTACACCCTTCTCTCGTGACGTAGCTTTATTTGATGTTTTGGAATGCTTGGATGTAGGTTATTTTCTCTTAAGGGACAACCTCATCAGCTAGAGTTGCATTGGACGCCTCTGGAGTTTCATCCATGACACTTGTGTTTTTTACATCAATAGTGACCTCACGCACAATGTTGTCTTCCACAGCTTAGCAAAAACTTCAACTTGGATAGACACAATTTTCTCATTTGTTGTAGCATTTGCAGCTAGTTATTCTTCTTGATCTCTTTTCTCCTTTTGAGTTTCATGGAGCTTAGTCACATGATCTATGATTATTGTTTGTTCATCTTAGAGAGATCATAGGTAGTTTCATGTTGAATAGTTAGAAGACTCAATAGGCATTTGATGAATGTGTAGTTGTCACCATCCTCGGTGAAACACGCACAAGCATCATCGAACTGATACATCTTGACTAGACGCAACACCTGGATGAAGTCATGGTGATTAGCGTTGTCACTTCCATCATAACAAGATGAAGAGGCCTTCAAGGTGTCAGCCCACACAATTTGATTCCATAAGGATTTTGCATTGTATGTGTCCGAAGCATGAACAAGCTTTTTTCCATTTATACTTTCATCTGCCTTAAGGGCATCTTTTCATAGTCATACAACTTGAAACCCTTTTTCTTAGCAGAATCTCAAATAGGTAGACAAGGGCACACCTTATAGGCAACAACTTTGATTTGGATGGCCTTTGAGATGCACAATCTTGGTGGATAGGAAGTTGCTTGATTTCAAACTTACAGTTGTGCATGTAGTCCACCATGCACACCTTATTTTGAAACTCTCTCTTAGGTGGTTCCACTTCCTGTGAAAGATCCCTCCTATGTTTATTAAACAAATCCCTAGAGATACTATTATGAGTGCTCTTCTAATCCTTGGTCTTTTGGAGGTTTCTCCATGCTATTGCTGGTGTGATCTCAGTTGATGGATGAACACATTGCTGGGTTCTGGGTGCCAACCAGTAAGGTTGCATCTTAATGACTTGAGACAACACTGGGTGTGTCCACTGAGGAGGTTGTAAATGAATTGTGGCATCTGATGGAAGAGTCATGAAGGCTTCAGAAGGTGTGTGTACATAGTCATGCCTCATCCATTCTGGTGCTTGCATTGTTACGCATTCTCTGGAGATAGGTTCTCCTTAGATGTCTATAGAGAAGGAAGATGAAGATAGAGAATTTCCTTCAATGAATGCCAGAGGAAATCTCTGAGCATATGTTAAAGGTCCCTTATGTTGCACAAATCTTTTGAATTTCTCTAAGTGAAGGGGGATGAAGGTGGACATTGTTTTAGTGTAGAAAATGAAGTAGAGGGTAACAGAAGTGTCTTTGGATTGAGGTGGACTCATTGCCTGATGATGATGAAGTAACACTCTCCTTGTTGCCAATAAAAGGAATGGATGACTCTTTGTCACCAACCTTAGGATTGGCTTTCATGGCTCTTGTCTTGATGCGCCTGGGGCGTGTAACAACCCGCCTCGTCGCTACGATATCACTAACTCTTAATCGTGCAAATTCAAATTTTAATGAAAATCCCATTAATTTGATTATGAAAATGGTAGTAAGTTTTTCGCAATAATACAATCATCGTACACACGATACAATTGCAATAATTGAATACATATGTATACATATACTAAATCAGTACTCATCATGCACATGTTTAGAACTTAGTTTAGTTTTATAGGTATTTACAACTCAAAATATACATGTCTACAAAAAGCATTAAGAGACTAACTATGAAAGAGTTGATTAAGAAAACACAACTCTTTCCAAAAAGAATTCCAATGTCATCATGTCGGCTTGGCGGCTCCAACAAAAAGAAGATCTCCCTCCAAGGTCACCTACTGCTGCTCATTTGCTCACACGAACGAAAGTTCGCGATCATCATAGGTACCAACTACACGGTACAACAAATGCAAAGGTGAGTTTATTATATAAAACCAATAAGCATCAGATAACAGTAGTTGGGAAAAAAGACAACACAAATCCTCACAATTATTACCACAAACCCATCATTCCATTACACATTCAACAAAAACAACTATCCAATGCATTCCACAACTCAAACAATCATGTTTAGAATGATGTATGCATCTAACTCATCACTCAGCATGCAATATGGTACCATCATCATGGAAATAGCCTCTCTTAGGAAAAGGATGCAGTAGCTCGTCAAGGTCACCCTATCGTGCACTGGTCGCTCTCCCCCCATGGTGATTAGCCCTGAGTCAAAAGGGAGTTCCAAACAGAGTGATGCCCCCTAGTACCCCGTACTTACTGTCACCATTCTATTTCCATCCATGAAATATGAAGTATGAACATGGGCACCATCAATGCAATGACCATGGATAGATAGGGACTGGAATTTTAACAATCCCTTTCTCTCTTGTGATGCTTAAAATTTGTAAACCCTTCCTCGCAAGGTTATCCAGTCATGCACCCCCATCTACATACACAACATCACCGATACACTGACCATGGATAGATAGGGACCACAATTTTAAACAATCTCATTCTCTCTTAGGATGCTTAAAATTCGTAAACCCACCTTTGTAAGGTTATCCAACCAGTCAATGTACCCCACGTGGACATACACAACATACAATCATAGGCACCCTCAATGCATGATCATGGTTAGGAACAAATCCTTCCCCACAAGGATGACCAGTCATACACCCCCATGGGTATCCATGTATATCCACATCACATAATGACAACCATGGGCACCATTAATGCATGATCATGGTCAGGAACAAATCCTTCCCCGCAAGGATGACCAATCATGCACCCCCCATAGGTATCAATGTACATACACATCACATCATCTCAATATCATCATCATATATATCAAATTCATCTCATTTCAACATCAACGTCCATTTCATCATCATCTCATTTAAACATCATAAACCACATCATCATTATATCATTTATAAATCATTAAACACATCATTATTATCTCATTCAATCATCACCAACACATCAATAATATCTCATTTCAACATTATCAATGACATCAATATCACCTCATCCATCCACAATCCATATTAGCACGAGATTGGTATTTTAGGAAAATTCTAAATTTAAGAGGATGACTACAATATAGAAAACATAGTCTTATGCCCATTTAAAATTTTAATAAAGCATTAAATAGGAAACACATATTATAAAATTTTGGGCAGAGTCTCCTATGTAATTAAGACTTTTCCCAAAAATCCAATCAATTACAACAACATCATTCACAGTTTTATCCATCAACAAGCCAATTCATCGTATCCCATTAGTTAAAAACACAATTTTTCTAGAAAATGTACACACACAGGAACAAACACACATCAATCTTAAATACATCGCATCACACTAGTTAAAAACATAGTTTTTCTTGAAAACCAACACACGGTAGGGACAAGCAGTTATGAACTCCCTTGCCCCCAACTATGGTACCAAAACTATGACTAAATAATAAATTTCCCTTACCTAACTAGAAGTTCTCCCGTTAAAGCCCCACAATGTTGTTTCGCGATCCTTCGAATACGCGTGTTTTTGTTCAAACACAGAGCTCTATATACCAAATTGAAGATAATTTAGTATAGATTTCAAAAACAAGGCTAACATTAGCATTCAGGGTCAAATACCCACTTAAATTTAAAAAAGGGCTAAAATGGTGTTTTGGGGGTTCATATCAAAAGGACATCATTTTGAAATTCTGATCACACCAATGTGACCGGGGCTCAACAAAGATCACAAAAATGACATTAATTCCATAAAAGGAGACTTTTACAACATCTCATTTTTCAAAGGGTTTTCAAAGGAAGTATAAAACTCCCAACAACGGTACCCAAAACACAAGAGACACTAAGAGAAGCTTAAACTAGCTAGGAGAAGACAAAGGAAACCAAGATTACCTGAAGGAAACCAAGAAATGAGGATTGGAGGCTTCGTTCTATATCAGAATCTCGAGTTGAATTTTGAAGATTCTGCTCCCATTAATTTGATTATGAAAATGATGGAAATTTTTTGCAATAATATAATTATCATACATGTATTACAATTACATAATTAAATACATATGTACATATATTAAATCAGTACATGTCATCCACATGTTAGAACTTCCTTTAGTTTTACATGTATATACACCTGAAATTACATATGAAACAAAAAGCCAAGGACTAGCTAAGAAAGAGTTGATTAACAAAACACAACTCTTTCTCCAAAAAGAAATCCAACGTCATCATGTCAGCTTGGCGGCTCTAACCAAAAAGAAGATCTCCCTCCAAGGTCACCTATTGTTGCTCATCTGCTCACATGAATGAAAGTTCACGATCATCACAGGTACCAACAACACAGTACAACAAATGCAAGGGTGAGTTTATTATATAAAATCAACAAACATCAGATAGCAGCAATTGGGAAGGAAACAACATTACCCACCACAATCATTAACAAAAATCCCTGATTCCAATACACACTCAACAAACCAATTGTCCAATGCATTTCACAACTCAAATAATCATGCATAGAATGATGCATGCACCTGACTCATCTATCAACATGCAACATGGTACCATATCCCGAAAATAGCCTCTCACAGGAAAAATGATTCACCGCCTATCAGGGCCATCCTGTCGTGCACTGGTCATTCCCCCCTGGTGATCAGCCAGCGTTGCTAGGGAATTCCAAACCTGATGACCCCTTAGTACCTGCGTTTTTAGCCCACTGAAACCCACAAGTATGTGCGTGCCTTCATTCTATTTCCATCCATGCACATGAAGTATGAAACATGGGCATCATCATTGCATGACCCGGCTAGGAACAAATCCTTCCTCGCAAGGGTAACCTGTCATGCACCCCCCATGTACATACATAACACACCAATGTGGACTCACCGATGCACTGACCGTGGCTAGGAACAAATCCATCCTCGCAAGTGTAACCAACCAGTCATTGCACCCCACGTGTACATACACGGCCTACAACCATGGGCACCATCAATGTATGACCTGGTTAGGAACAAATCCTTCCTCGCAAGGGTAACCCGTTATACACCCCCCATGGGTATCCATGTATATCCACACACAATGACATTGTTCACATTAACATTATCTCTCATCAATGTCATTGTCAACCTCAACATCATATCATCTCAATATCATCATCATGCATATCAATATTATCTCATTTTAACATCATCAACCACGTCAACATTATCTCATTTAAACATCATTAACTACATCAATGGCATCTCAATTTCAATATCATCAACGACATGACAAGCAATCACATTTCACATCTATATATAATACATATGCTTGAGCTCACATTTCCCAGGTCTTCAAACAACCCAAATTTCATACATTCACAATTCATCATATCACAAGATTGATATTTTTAGGAAATTTCTAAATTAAAGAGGAGAACTACAATATATAAAACACACTCTTATGCCCATTTTAAAAATTTAATAAAGAATTAAATAGGAAAACATATTATAAACTATTGGGTAGAGTCTCCTATGTAGTTAAGACTTTTCCTAAAAATCTAATCATTATAACAAATATTATTCATATTTTATCCATCAACAATCAATTCATCGCATCCCATTAGTTAAAAACACAGTTTTTCTTGAAAACGAGCACACAAAGGAACAAACACACATCAATCATAAATACATCGCATCCCATTAGTTAAAAATGTAGTTTTTCTTCAAAACCAGCACACAGCTGGGACAGTCAGATATCCTCATAGTTGGACTCCCTGGCTCCCAACTATGGTATCTAAATTATTACCAACATAATAAACTCCCTTTACCTAACCAGGATTTCTCCCTATTACAGCCTAACAGTATTGTTTCGCGATCCTTCAAATATGTGTGCTTGTTTGAACGCAGAGTTCTACATACCAAATTGAAGATAATTTCGTATAGATTTCCAAGGTAAGATCAATATTAACATTTGGGGTCAAATACCCACTCAAATCGAAAAGCGGTTAAACGATGTTTTGGGAGTTCACATCAAAAGACATCATTTTGAAATTCTGATCACACCAATGTGACCGGGGTTCAACAAGGATCACAGAAATGACATCAATTTCATAAAAAGGAGTGATATGCGCCTAGCATATAAGGTTTCCTAAGCTTTTAGAAGCAAGAATTAAGCCTTAAGCATGGATAATTGCCCTTTTTGTGTTATGAATTGAGCTAATGTGACAAATTGCCAGGAAATCAATCAAAGGTGCCAAGATTAAGCAAAAATCAGAAGAAAAGAACCAAGCTTGGAAGAATACTCTGGCGCCATCAACGCCAGAGTGGCGCCATCAGCGCCAAAGACACTGGAAGCCAGCACCATCCGCGCCACCACCACGCCAAAGGTGCCATCATTTCTGGAACCTGGCGCCATTAGCGCCAGACTGGTGCCATCAGCGCCAAGTTCGCGCCATCAGCGCCACAGGTCGACAGAAGCAGAATATTAAGGGCAAAACAGGGACTTCACAAGCTGGGTTATAAATACCCAATCCTCAGCATTCATTGCACGACTTTTTGGAGGGAAATAGCACAAAATAGGGTCTTAGAAAGCTTGGGGTGCCTTAGCTAGGGTTTAAGGGAGTTGGAGGTTCTTCTCCACCTTCTTCTTCCTTGCTTCAGCTAGGTATGCCATTTTGTTTTGTAACACAACCACCCACAATGAGGTTTGGCTAGTTCCTTATTGTAGTTAGGGCCAA
>QARZ01039742.1:20488-31502 GCA_013407115.1 Glycine latifolia
ATCCAACTTATTGATATTAATTATAATTTAATCGGTCAAACAATCCTCGTGGGAACGATATCTTTCTTATCATTATATTACTTGGAACGATCGGTATACTTGCCAAACGCGCAACAAGGAGATTGTTACAACATCTCATTTTTAAAGGGTTTTTAAAGGATGTGTAAAACTCCCAACAACGGTACCCAAAACACAAGAGACACTAAGAGAAGCTTAAACTAGCTAGAAGAAGACAAAGGAAACTAAGATTACCTAAAGGAAACCAAGAAAGGAGGATTGGAGGCTCCATTCTCTACCGAAACTTTGAGAATAGTTTCAAATATTCCACTCCGATTAAAGGGTTCCTCATCATGCGGTGGTCTCGTGGAAAGCAACGACGGCCTGTGGTGGTCACCAGTGGCCTTCGGTTGTGGAGGGTGATGGTGGGAGGTTGGGGGAAGGTTTGGGAAAGTAAAAAAGCTCCATTTTCGTGATTGTGACAGCTGGTACGTATCTAACACTGCCTTGACTCGCCTAGGTGAGCAAAAATGCCTGCAAAATTCGTCTGGGCGACCTGACCAAATTTTAAAATTTCTGCTTCTGTGAGAAAATTAATTTCTCACGTTCAAGACATTATTTTGACAATCCCAAAGGTTAAAAGTTACATATATGGGTTAGGAACTTGAATTTAAAATTGGAAGATGATCTAACAGTTAAAAAAACCATAATGGTGATTTTCCTAAAACTCGAAATTACACAATTTCAACGCAACTCAAACAACTCCACATAACTTGACATCTACACCAAGAAATTGTGCATGCATAATTCACATAACATTTCTATTAATCATAATTAATAAAGTAATCAAATTATACAAGAAATACATCACACATATATTTTAAGTTATTGAAATTTCAGGGTGTTACAAATATCATAGTTGAGATCAAGGAACCCAATTATGGGATGTATGTCTGTCCCTGTTGTGTGCTGGTTTTCAATAAAAAATGTGTTTAAACTAATGGATACAATATATTTGTTATTGATGAATGATGTTGTTATTGTAATGATTAGATTTTTTGGAAAAAATCTTAATTATAGAGGAGACTCTGCCCAAAATTTTATAAATTTATTCTCCTTTTTACTTCTTTATTAAATTTCAAATGGGCATGAGTTTGTTTTGTATATTATAGTTCTCCTCTTTAATTTAGAATTTTCCTAAAATATTAGTCTCATGGTACTATGGATTGTGAATGCATGAGATTTGTGTTGTCTAAAGACCTGAGGAATGTGAATCCAAGGCATGTGTTATATATGTATATTTGGAATGTGATTGCTCGTGATGTTGATGATAATATTGATATGAGACAATGTTGATGTTGAAATGAAATGATGTTGATGTTGTTGATGATATTGAAATGAGATGATGTTGATGTTATTCATGACATTGAGATTGATATGATATTGATGTTGATGATGACATAGATGAGAGATGATGTTGTTTTTGATGATGTCATCATGATGGATGTATGTTGTGTATGTATATGGGGGGTGCAGTGACCTGTTGGATACCCCTGGAAGGGAAGATGATTGATTTAATAATTTTAAGCATCCCTGGAGAGGGAAAGGAATTGCTTTGAATTTTTAACTATCCATGTTTCATGCTTCATAATTGCATGGAAATAGAATGGTGGCAGTAAGTACCTGTGATTTTTCTAAGGGTAAAAATGAGGGTACTAGGGGGCATGTCAATCGGTTTGGAACTCCTTGTGACTCTGAATGATCACCATAAGGGGGGGAGTGACCTGTGCACGACAGGGTGACCTTGATGAGCTACTGTATCATTTTCCTAAGTGAGAGTGTCATGTGGGCACACTTAGGCTATTTCCTGATGAATGGTACCACATTACATTTGAGAGTTGAGTCAGGTGTATGCATCATTCTGAGCATAATTGATTTGAGTGTTGGAACAAGTTGATGATTAGTTTGTTGAGTGTATGCTGAACTGATTGATTATTGAGAATGATTGTGGTTATTATTATTATTGTTTCCTTGCAAATCATTGTCATTTGGTGCTTGTTGATCTTGTATGATGAACTCACCCTTGCAATTTTGTACTATGTGGTTGGTACCTGTGATAATCGTGAACATTCGTTCGTGGGAGCAGATAAGCAACAATATGTGATGTTGGAGGGAAATCCTTTTGTTGTGGCCACCAAGCCGATGTGATAAAATTGGAATTTATTTTAAGAGAGAGTTGTGTTTTGTTATCAACTCTTTCTTTGTTGGTTCCTTGTTTCTCTTTAATCAGGCATGTAATCTCAAGCTTAGATATATGTAAAAACTGAATCATGTTCTGACATGTAATGGTTTAATATATATATATATATATATATATATGTATGTATGTATGTATGTATGTATGTATGTATGTATGTATGTGTTTATGTATTTGTGTGTTTTTGATTAGTGTATTATCACGAAAAATTTAACTGCATTTTCATAATCAAACTAATAGAGTTTCTATTTAAAATTTGAAAATATACGTTTGGAGTAGTGATATCGTAGCGATGAGGCGGGTTGTTACATTAGTGGTATCAGAGCTTGGTTGAACCTTTTCGGCCAGTGAGTTATGAGTCTGCTATGTTTCTTTGTGTATTTTTTGTTTTCTTGTTGAATGATTAATGTTTGACTATTTGACTATTTTGTAGTTGCTTGGGTTGTTTGTGTTTGAGACTTACGCACATTGTTGTTTTACATGGATTATGGAGATTTGTTGGTGTTGTCATATATATGTTTGTATTCTTGATGTCTATTGTACAAGGAGTTCCAATGCCTTGTCACGAGCTATCAAACTGGCCATCTAGATAATTCGTGAAGTGCAATGAGGCACTATGACAAGTAGTCAGGAATACAAAAGATTGGAGAATGAGAGTTAATGTCTCGAGAGAGAACTGTTGTAGAGGAGTGATTTCTCGAGGCATAAACTCCTAAGAGTAATTAAGTAGGGACTTGAGATAGGTATAAAATTGTTTTATTCCATTTTCTTATGTGTATTCCTTCCATGTTCTCATTTCCTGGGTTGTGTAGGGAGTGATGGCTAGACGAAATGATCATGTAATAGTTGATGTTCTCTAAGCTTGAACTCAGGTTGTGGGGAATTAGAATAGAGGAGAAACTATTGGAGCTACTGAGTATCAAGGGTTGGATTGCTTCCAATGAAACAATCTCCCGTACTTTCAATGGAGGATACAACCCTGATGGTGCTCAGAATTGGATACGGAAGATTGAGAAAATATTTCGAGTGATGGCATGTTCGGAGGAGCAGAAGGTTGCTTTTGGCACCTACACTTTGGTAGAAGAAGCTGAGTATTGGTGGAAGAACACTCACCAATGCTTGGAGGCTGAATGATGAGGTCCATTGCAAGCTCAAGGCCAAGAAGGAGAACTTGAAGAACTCCCTTTGATTAGCTTTAGAGGACCCATGACAAGAGCTAGAACTCAAGCCCTTCAAGAGACCACATCAAAACTAACTTGTATCTTTTGGACAAGCATGAAGAAGCACACCAACTCAGTGCAAACACAAAATAAGTTCTGTCTGTTGTAATAGATTACCATCTGTTTGTAATAGATTACAAAGTTACTTTGTAAAATAGTGTTTATCTGTTGTAATCGATTACCAGATAGCTGTAATCGATTACATAAGTCTGTAAATTGTAAAAAACTCTGTTTTAATTGATTACAAGGACAAATTAATTGATTACTTCAGCATAAAAACTGCATTGCACATGTTGGGTCAGCCAAGAGTTACTTTAGGAGAAGTTTGCACTTCAAACTTCATTTTAATTTGTATTTCCCTTACATTTGCTTGTAATTTTGTGGCCTATATATAGCTACCCAAAAACTGTTGTAAAGATCTTTGATCATTTGAATGCAATTATGAAATTGTGAGAGAGCTTTCTGTTTGTTCTTATGCAAGAACTTCTTGTTTCTTATCAATGGCTTCATGTTATTGTGGTGATTCTTCCTAGGCTTAATGGAAGGCTTTTTAATTCCACCTTCATCCCTTACCTTTTCTATCTTCCATTGCTGCAACTAAAAACTTCTAAGCAGTCCAAGTTTTATGTTAAAGTGTTGATCGTTGTGTCCTTGGGAAAAGCTTGAAGATTGGGTTTCATTGCAAGGTAGATTTGGGAAAATTAATGGCTGATGGTGAAAACACACTTCAAATAAACAAAGAGGGAGGGGTGAATTGGTTTATTACAGATTTTTAAAATTTTCTCTAAAACAATTTGCGGAATTAAAACTTGGATTGTATCACTCAATCACCTTACTAGAACTTTTCTTTCAATCAAGATCCACCTTGTTATGCATGTAATGACATAAATACTTTCTTTGTTAACAATATTTTGATTACCCAAATGCAAGCAATGAAAGATACACGGAATTAGAATAAAAGACTCAGCAATTTATACTGGTTCACCTCACTAACATGGAGGCTACATCCAGTGTCTTCCAACCAACACTTGGTCATAGTTTTCACTAAATCAAAATATTCTTTTACAAGAAATTTACAAGTGATTATCTTTATCAACCCTAGATAAAGAATCTAAATTCTAAAACCCTATTAGAAAACAAATCACTAAGATCCTGAGAACCCTACTTAGATCTTTATCCCTAGAGAACACTACTCTAGAAAGCTTGAAAGAACTTATTTGATTTTTTCACATTACAATTTTAATACACAGAAATTCTAAAGAAAGATTCAAGAAAGACACAACCTGTGATCCTTCATGAATGAATGAATGAATGAATGAAGTTACCAATCAATCCAGGTTGTATGAAAGTCAATGCTCAGAATCAAAACTCTTGAAAAACTCTTTTTCTTTAACACATTATTTCTGCAAAATCAAAAATCTTGATCTCATACAATATGTATTTCTTACTCAGTAGATCAGTATCTTGGACTCTTAGAAAGCTTTTGAAACCTTTGGGTAAGTCACATACTCTCAGAGTAATTCATTCAAAAATCTATTTTTAAAGAGCAGACCCATAAAGCTTTAGATAAAAACTGATTTAACAAAATGTAATCGATTAAAATGATAGTGTAATCGATTATTTTACCATATGTAATTGATTAAAATACCAGATAATTGATTGATATATTCTTGAGCTTTCTAGAAATTTTTTCACGAACAAGATAATCGATTAATACGTGATGTAATCGATTAAAGCAGTCATCATGTATGTGAAATATGTTGTGATAATCAATTACATAAGACTGGTAATCGATTAAAGCAGTAAAGCTCAAAATATGAAATAAGCCTGTGTAATCGATTACTGATTGTGGTAATCGATTAAACCAGTAATGCATGTAGACTAAAGAACTAAGATAATCATTTACATAACATGGTCATCGATTAAAGTAGTGATGTATGATTGTCATATTGAACTATGTAATCGATTACAAGAAGCCTGTAATCGATTAATATGTTATTCATGGCTTTTCCAGATTTAGAACAAAGCCTTTAATCGATTAAAAACATTGTGTAATCAATTAAAGCAATAAGTTTTCATTTTTCCAAAAACATAGCCATGAGAACTTAGTTTCTTTTAAAATCATTGAACAACTTTAATACTTTAATTAAAAAAAACATGTATGCATGAGAATGGGAATGCATATGCAATGCAAGAATCACAAGGGTACTTGAACCACTTAGACAAATTAAAAATGCCTTCAAATTGATTGGGCATGTAAAAAGCTAAAACATCAAACCAATTATTTCATCCTTGCTTTAATCTACTTGCAGCTCCCCCTATATCCAACAGATGGGTTTAGCCATACATCACTGAAGGTCAAGTTGTGACCTGGGAAACCTTCAAGAGTTATTTATGGATAAATACTTTTATGAAGATGTTAGAACCAAGAAGGAGATGGAATTCCTAGAGCTTAAGCAAGGGACCATGATTGTGGCTGAATACGCAGCTAAGTTCGAACAGTTGGTGAGGTACTTTCCTCATTACCAAGGAAGAGAAGGTGAAAGCTCAAAATGTGTGATGTTTTTGAATGCCTTACAACCTGAGGTGAAGCAAGCTGCGAATTATCAAGGTGTTCATCAGTGCCCACTATTGGTTATGTGTAGGATATAGGATGAGGACTCCAATGATAGGGCGACATATTATCGGATTACAGGCCCAATGAAGAACAAGAAGAATGGATCTCAAAATCGTGGAAAACCATACCCAATCCCTCCTAGGCAATATGGCAATCATCCCAACAATCAAAGGACTGCTGCTACGGGGTATTCTGGTAGTAGTGGTAGCAAACCCACTACTTTCTCGACTCAGATAATTTGTTTCAAGTGGGATAGGCCAGGCCATATCTCCTCAAATTATGTGGATAAAGACAAGACATGTTTCAGTTGCAGACTGAAGGGTCACATTCAGAGAGATTGCCCATATCCCAAGAAAGAGCAGAATGGTGGAGGTATGAATGACCAAACTAGATGTCCGAAGGCCACGGGAAGAGTCTTTACTCTTAATGGTGCTGAAGCTTCAAAATCCAAAGATCTAATACAAGGTAAATGTTTTATAAGTGGGATTTCATTACTTGTGCTATTCGATTCTAGTGCAACCCATTCATTTATATCTTGCTTGTGTGTGGAGAGTGTAACACCCTGAAATTTTAATAACTACAAATATACGTTATATGAATTATTCTTGATGTAAGTATTAGATTATGAGAAATTTGGCTGGTCTATATTTGAATTAATTGGATGAAATATCAATTGGAGACATTAAGGAAATGTTTGAAGAGAATGACCATATTACCCTTTCCTTAAATCAGAAATTACAAAAATGCCCCTAGATATTTTAGTGAGATATTTTAAGATGGAAATTACATAAATGCCCTTGGATATTTTGGAAATGACAAGAATACCCTTAGATATTTAAGTGAGATATTTTATGGTAGAAATGACAATTATGCCCTAGGATGAATAATGAATTTACCATAATGCCCTTCAGGCCAGAAATGACCAGATATCCTTAGAGATTTTTTGAGAACCTGATGGAATTACAGAATACTCTTAGACAGCAGATTATCAAAATACTTTGTGACAGAAAACCATAGAATAAAATTTCTATGAATTTTATAAGATAGTGACTTTGGAACTTTATGTAGAAGAATTCAAGTATCAGAAAAATATAGAAAAATGATAGATGGAATCTATGGAATTTTCTCTTAATTATCGAATGAATAGACTTATTTTATAAAATAATTTAGTAATTTTAATAATCAAAAGTAAAATGAACCAATTAGAATTTAGATAAAGGTAGTTTTGTAAGAAAAATCTTAATAGCACTCTGTATAGATTACTTGTGAGTAATTTCTACTAGAATTGAAGTCAGTTTCTGGAAAACTCTAAAGAATACTATTATTCAATATTATCTTTAGGTAGAAGAGTTCAAATCAAATTTGACTTCCTTTTAAGAAATGCCATGCAAAAGAAAAGCATAAACTAGAATATTCTTCTTCATTTAAAAGGTAACATATGTATTCAAAAGAAGCCATATAATTTTCTCTTCTTTAAAAGAGAATGAAAAATAAGATAGAAGGGGAAAAAGGAAGACAAAAATCTTCTCCCTTGGCCAGCCAAGTTCACGTGAAAAGGCTACAAAGAGGAAGGGCTAAAAATCATATTTTGATGCAAGAAACCATGAAATAAAGCAAGATTTTCTCCTATCCTCTAGACTCCACATGAATGTGCAAGAAAAATGGAGAAACTTCAAGTGCTTGGACAAGTGTAGGGACACTTGTAAAGTGGTAGCCAAGTGGAAAGCTAAGTCATTATCGCTTATAAGATATTTTCTATAAAGTAAAGGAATAATAAGGAATCTAGTTAAAACCTAAAGGAATAAGCATAAACTAAGTTAGGATTTAATGAAACAAGGAGAAACTTAGTTAGAATGAAACTAAATTAGTTGGAAGGGCAAATATGTCCTTGAATAATTAATTATTTTCCAAGTGCTATATAAAGGGGTGGTGGGGACCTTGCTTGAAAATCACTTTCAAGACATTCTTCCCACTAACACTTCACGTGAAGCATCTCCCACATCCCTTTCATCCTTTCATCTTCAAAAGCCTAAATCAAATAGAGAAGATCCCACCATCATAGGAAGAATCACGTGTAGGAGAGCTAGCTAGGAGGAAGAATTTGACAAGCTTTATAGGAAGATACAAGGTACGTATGAGGAAGTTTTATGGTAAAGATAATTTAAATATTACTTGTGATTGAATAAGTACGTATAGGGGAGTTTTATGATAAATATAATCTGAGTATTAATTGTGTTTCCATGAGTATGTATAGGGGAGTTTATGCTAAATATAGTTTAAGTATTACTTTTGTTTAAATAGGTATGTATAGGATCTCATTCATTTCTATGAAGAACAAAGCTTGCACACCATGTGTTTGATGAAATGCTTCAAAGAAATAAAGATAGTTGGAGTGTTGTTTTGTTTAGATAAATATTTGAAGTTCATGTGTTGTTGAGTGTTTCTATGAATTTCTATGAAGTTCATGTGTTACTAAGTGTTTTATAAATCTCTATGAACTCCATGTGTTTCTATTAATCGATGTACATGGATGATATGTTAAGTTTTTGTACATGAGTAATAAGTTGAATTCTGTACTTGATTAATGTTGAGTTTCTGAGTAAAGCACATGAGACAGTAATTGAGAAGTGGTGTTATTTTGATATTTTGCCTGGCAGGGTTAATCCGTGTTATTTTATTTTGCCTGGCTGGGGTTAATCCGTGTTATTTTGATATTTTGCCTAGCGGGGGTTAATCCGTGTTATTTTGATATTTTGTCTGGCGGGGGTTAATCTGTGTTATTTTATTTTGCCTGGCGGGGGTTAATCCGTGTTTTTTTTGATATTTTGCCTAGCGGGGGTTAATCCATGTTATTTTATTTTGCCTAGCGGAGGTTAATTCATGTTATTTTGATATTTTTCCTGGCGGGGGTTAATCCGTGTTATTTTGATGTTTTTCCTGGCGGGGGTTAGTCCGTGTTATTTTGATATTTTGCCTGGCGGGGGTTAATCCGTGTTTTTTTGATATTTTGCCTAGCGGGGGTTAATCCGTGTTATTTTATTTTGCCTAGCGGAGGTTAATTCGTGTTATTTTGATATTTTTCCTGGTGGGGGTTAATCCGTGTTATTTTGATATTTTGCCTGACGGGGGTTAATCCGTGTTATTTTATTTTTGCCTGGCGGGGGTTAATCCGTGTTATTTTGATATTTTGCCTGGCAGGGGCTAGACCGTGTTAAAATAAAAAGAGAATCTTGCATCATATAATTTTTTGAGGATATGGTTATGACTATCTGTACATTGTTTGTATTCTGTTGTTTAAATTATGTTTATCAATAAACTTACCCTGTATTTTGTGTCTGTGGTGGACACCTGCTATGACCTCAATCTATTTGGGCTAGCAGAGGAATAGTAAAAGAAGGATTGGCAAGATGATGTCTGAAGACTCTGTTAAAGATGCTTAATTGAAGATATTTGTTGTAATGAAACATTTTGGTGATTTGTAATATGTGATAGAACTGATATTGGTCTGTATTAGTCTGTATTAGACTTTATATTATGTTAGACTTAGAAATACCAATGGGTAATGAAGAACTTTTTATGATATTAATGAGTAGTAATTTTCGTATTGATTATTCTAAGCAAGAAGAAAAGAATTTTTTGTAAAAAAATTAATAAATAATAGGATAAATAAATTGAGGCGTTACAGAGAGACTTAAGCTTTATGTGTCTTCTTTGAGTGATGATCTCGTGGTAAAGACCCCAACTAGTGGTTTCAGTTTTAACTTCTGATATGTGTTTGAATTGTCCTGTAGAGATTTTTGGTAGAAATTTTTTTATTGATCTGATTTGTTTGCCTCTCAGCCAAATTGATGTTATTCCGGGTATAGACGGGTTATCTTCCAACCATGTTCTGTTAAACTATTTTGATAAAATTGTGGTGTTTAGTGATTCTGAAGTGAGTAAGGATAGGATGTTTATCTCTACCAACCAAATTATGACATCTTTAAAAGAAGATGCTCAAGTGTACATGATCCTGTCTAACCTGGAAGTAGAGACCAAGGTTTCTATAGGTGACCTCCCTATTGTTAGAGAGTTTCCAAGGGATATATTTGGTTTACCACCTGAGAGAGAGATAAATTTTTTTATAGATTTGGTACCTGGTGCTGGACCCATATCCATAGCCCCTTATAGGATGTCTTTTTTAGAGTTAGCCGAGCTTAAGAAACAATTAGGAGAGTTGTTGGATAAGCAGTTTGTGAGACCCAGTGTGTCTCCATGGGGAGCACCAGTGTTGTTAGTGAAGAAGAAAGATGGGACCATGAGATTATGTGTAGACTACCACTAGTTGAATAAAGTGACGATTAAGAACAAGTACCTTTTGCTTAGAATAGACGACCTTATGGACCAGCTGGTAGGAGCTTGTGGGTATAGGAAGATAGACCTTAGGTCGGGCTACCATCAGATCCGAGTGAAGTCTGAGGATATTCTGAAGACTGCCTTTAGGACTCGTTATGGTCACTACAAGTATTTAGTCATGCCCTTCGGTGTGACTAATGCCCCTGGTGTGTTTATGGATAACATGAATAGGATATTTCACCCTTTTCTCAATAGTTTTGTTGTAGTATTCATAGATAGTATTTTAATATACTCTAAGACTAGTGAGGAGCATGAGGAGCACTTGAGGATTGTATTGCAAACCCTTAAGGACTGACAGCTGTTGCGAATTCGGCAAGTGTACCATTCGTTTCAAGTAATAAAGTGAGTAAGTAAAGTATCGTCTCCATAGGGATTGAATGCAATCTTTCTTAACTTAATGTCTTAGAAATTGGAAGACAAAAATAATGAGTTGAGAGAGAGTTTATTGATTTGTATTTGAATATTGTAATTTAAATGACAAAAAATTAACAAGACTGTAAGCGAATGTAATTAGAATTTACTGCAGTA
>QARZ01039744.1:0-12733 GCA_013407115.1 Glycine latifolia
ATTGACGGTTTTCTCAAGAAATTGAAGCTGGAATCTAGCTTATCAAGAGGTTCTAATCACTTTCCTAGTTGGTTACCAAGTGTTTAGGTGAATAATGAAGAAAATATGAAGCTTTTCACTTCATTAATGGAGAAAAGGCTCAGAGGAAGAAGAAGAAACAGTTTTGAAGCCTAAAAAAATGTGAAAATGGCCTTTTATAGGCCCCCAGCGAGAGTCCCACGCTACCAGCGTGGCCCCCCACGCTACCGGCGTGGAAATCCAGTGGAAAATGGCTTTCTAGAACACTTCCCACGCTACCGGCGTGGCTCCCACGCTACCAGCGCGGCATTCCAGTGGAAAATGACTTTCTGGAGCACTTCCCACGCTACTGGCGTGGCTCCCACGCTACTGGCGTGGCACTATTCACAGGCAAAATCTGTCACTAACTCCGTCGCAAAATCCGTCGCTAATGCTTTTTCTGACGGAATTTAGCAAATTTTAAAACTTTCTTTCTTTTTCTCTTATTTATTAAACCTAGGTTATTATATTCAACCCCCCTTTTTAAGAATTTTGACCGCAAAATTCAAGATCATACCTGGTAATCAACTCGGGATATAGCTGCAACAGCTCCTGCTCTCGCTCCCAAGTTGCCTCTTCAGGTGTCCTACCATCCCACTGAACTTTGACTAGGGGAATGGTCTTACTTCTGATCTGCTTCTCTATACGGTCAAGGATTCGCACTGGTCGTGTAGGACAAGTCAGATTCTCTCTGATCTGCACAATGTCAAGCTCCACCACATGTGAAGGATCTGGTACATACTTCCTCAACTGAGACACGTGGAATACATCATGCAGCCCTGACAATTTGGGAGGCAAAGCTAGCCTGTAAGCCACTGGCCCTACCCTCTGGAGAATCTGGTAAGGACCAATGAATCTAGGACTAAGCTTTCTCACACCCAATGGCCGTCCAACACCAGTGACTGGAGACAGCCTCAAAAACACATGGTCGCCCTCATCAAACTGCAGCGGCCTGTGTTTATGATCATAATAGCTCTTCTGCCGACTCTGAGCCTTCAACAACTTATCTCTGATCAAACGGATCTGCTCAGTAGTCTCCTGAACCATCTCAGGTCCAAGAAGCTGTCTCTCACCTACCTCTGTCCAACAAACAGGAGTCCTGCACCTCCGGCCATACAGTGCCTCATAAGGTGCCATGCCCAAACTAGCATGAAAACTATTATTGTACGAGAACTCCACCAAAGGTAGATACCTATCCCACCTAGTACCCTGCTCCAAGGCACAAGCTCTCAACATATCCTCCAGAGTCTGGATAGTCCTCTCTATCTGACCATCTGTCTGTGGGTGGTAAGCTGTACTAAGCCTCAACTGAGTCCCAAAAGCCTCCTGAAGTGCACTCCAAAATCTAGAAGTGAACTTCGGATCTCTATCACTAACAACACTCTCTGGGACACCGTGCAGTCTGATAATCTCTCTGACATATAACTGAGCTAACCTCTCTGTAGTATAGTCAGTCCGAACAGGTAAGAAATGAGCAGACTTGGTCAGTCTATCAACAATCACCCAGATGGAATCACATCCAGTCTGAGTCCTCGGTAGCCCAACCACAAAATCCATGGAAATGCTATCCCATTTCCACTCAGGAATCTGTAAAGGCTGTAACAAACCTGACGGTCTCTGATGCTCAATCTTCACCTTCTGACATACCAGACATTTAGACACATACTCAGCTATGTCCCTCTTCATCCCTGGCCACCAGAAACTCCTCCTGAGGTCCTGATACATCTTGGTAGCACCTGGATGAATGCTAAACTGGCCCTTATGAGCCTCAGACAGAACTGCATCAACTAACTCGCCCTTAGGCACCACGATCCGATCTTGGTACATCACCAAGTCATGAGTCTCCCAGGAAATATCCTGCTGACCAATCATGTCTCTCACAGCATCATCCTGCTTCTGAGCCTCTCGGATCCTCTGTATCAGCTCATTATCAACCTTGATCTCTCTCAACTCGAGACCACTAGCACCCTCTGTCACAGTTAGGTGCATATCTCTAAACTGCTCAATCAACTCACAGTCAGAGATCATCATACAGGCAACACTCACATGCTTCCTGCTCAAGGCATCTGCAACAACATTCGCCTTGCCCGGATGGTATCTTAACTCAAAGTCATAATCTTTGAGGAACTCCATCCACCGTCTCTGTCTCATATTCAACTCCTTCTGATCAAAGAGATACCTGAGACTCTTGTGGTCACTGAATACCACTAGTTTGGCACCATACAGATAATGCCTCCATACTTTTAGAGCAAAGACAACAGCTGCAAGCTCTAAATCATGTGTAGGATAATTCTCCTCATGTGGCTTCAGCTGTCTAGAAGCATAGGCAACTACCCTCTTCTCCTGCATCAACACACATCCAAGTCCCTGCTTGGAAGCATCACAATAAACCTCAAAACATCCCTCTGGATCAGGAAGAGTCAACACTGGGGCTGTGGTCAACTTTTCCTTCAATCTCAGGAAACACTCCTCACATTCATGAGTCCAAACAAATGGGCTATCTTTCCTGGTAAGGCGAGTCAAAGGTAACACCATCTGTGAGAACCCCTGAATGAACCTCCGATAGTAACCTGCTAAACCAAGGAAACTACGGATCTCAGAAACATTCTTGGGCCTCTCCCAAGACATCACAGCCTCGATCTTACTGGGATCAACTGCCATCCCAGCTGCAGAAATCACATGGCCAAGAAACTTCACCTCTGATAGCCAAAACTCACACTTCGACAATTTAGCATACAACTGATCATTCCTCAATGTCTGAAGAACAATCCTGAGGTGCTCGGCATGCTCCATCTCCGTCCTGGAGTAGATCAGTATATCATCAATAAACACCACCACAAACTGATCCAAGTACGGTTTGAATACCCGGTTCATATAATCCATGAACACCGCAGGGGCATTAGTCAAACCAAAAGGAATGACCTGATACTCATAATGACCATACCTCGACCTGAAAGCCGTCTTCGGTACATCTCCGGGCTTAATCCGAATCTGATGGTATCCGGATCGCAGGTCTATCTTGGAGAACACACAGGCTCCCCTCAACTGATCAAGCAAATCATCAATACGAGGCAAAGGATACTTATTCTTGATAGTAACCTTATTCAGCTGCCTGTAATCTACACATAATCTCATACTCCCATCCTTCTTCTTCACAAAGAGAACCGGTGCTCCCCATGGTGACACACTCGGTCTAATGAACTCTTTGGACAATAAATCCTCAATCTGTACCTTCAGCTCCTTTAACTCAAAAGGAGACATGCGGTAAGGAGCTATGGATATGGGTCCCACACCTGGAACCAAGTCAATGGAGAACTCAATCCCCCTATCCGGCGGAAGCTGTGTAATCTCATCAGGAAACACATCAACAAACTCACTCACCACCGGAATCTCTGACATATCCATCCCCTGTCTCTCCTCCGCTGTACTCAACAAAAGATAGCCCTGAGCTCCTCCCCTCAGTTCCTTGCGAACTTGCAAGACTGAAAGAAATGCAATAGAACTCGAGCTAACCCTATCTGAAGGCACTACAACCTTCTTATGGCAACAATCCAACATCACGCCATACTTGGCTAACCAATCCATACCCAGAATGATCTCAATAGTAGGCATGGCTAAGCAGTACAAATCAACCGTGTACTCTCTGCCATCAAATAGAAAATGTACATCTCTGCAGCACATATCCACTCTACACTGCTCTCTAGAGGCGGTGGTAACCTCCATAGGAGAAGGAAGTCTGAACATAGGCAAGTTCAGTCCTAAGGCAGTGTGATCACTAACAAAAGAATGAGTAGCTCCAGAATCAAACAAGACTCTCACATCATACACATCAATCAGAATAGTACCTCTGATCAGATCAGGAGCTCTGGCCGCCTCTCTAGCATCCACTGTGTAAACCCGGCCTGCAGTAGGTGCCACTGAAATCACAGGAGCAGCTATAGCCCGGCCGCCTGCCTGTGGACACTCTCTAGCATAGTGGCCATGCTTGCCACATCTATAACACACCAACTGGCCTGTGGGGCACACTCCCCAGTGCTCTCCCCCGCAAGCTGGGCATCTGGGAGGAAGTCGTCTAGGTGTTGAGCCACTCTGGCTAGAGCCTCTCTTAAATCTGTCTGATGGGGTAGAGACTCTCAAACCTTTGCCCTTACCCTTACCGGGTGGGCCTGAACTGCTGGGCCTCCTCACCTCCTGTCTGCCTGAGGGAGTAGGCTGACTGCCTCGGTGTCTACGAAGCATATCCTCCACCTGGCGACATTGCCTCACCAAGCTATCCATGTCACGGGATCCACTACCCGCAACTCGCTCCTCTATGCTCGGCCTAAGCCCCCTCTGGAACTTAGCAGCAAGAACATAAGCATCAGGCAAAGACCTCCTGAAATGTGAATATTTGGCTAGTTCATTGAACCTAGCCAAGTACTCATCCACTGTCAAGCTCCCCTGGACCAGACTGTCAAACTCTGCCTGCTTCTGCTCCCTGGCATCTCGGGGAAAGTATCTGTCTAGGAACTGAGCCTCAAAAATCTGCCAGGTGATAACCTCACCCCGGTCTCTCAACAACTGAGACGTGGTAGTCCACCACTCGTGGGCATCTCCCTGAAGCAGATATGTGGCATAGAGAAGTCTCTGATGGTCTGGGCACTCCATCACAGTAAAGATCTTCTCTATGGCCTGCAACCACCTAGCTGCAGCAACTGGATCATATCCTCCGAGGAAAGATGGAGGGTCATGCTTACGGAAAGTGATAAGCATCTTCCCTCGGGCTGCTACATCATCATCAGCCTCAGTATGGAACATATGATCTCCTCTCTGACTGCTACCACCAGTCAGATGGCGACTACCCTCGCCCTCATGTGTCGGAGGTGGAGAAGATACTCTATCATCTCTCCTCATGGTCCTCATCTCCTCAAGCATCTCCTGGTTAGCCTTCCTCAAGGCCTCATTCATCTCTCGATTTGCAGTCATCTCACGCTGCATAGTCTCATTCATCTGCCTATTTGCAGCCAACTCATGCTGCATGGCTGCCAATGCAGTCGTCATTGGATCAGGCTGGGCATTCGTCGCCCCACTGTTGTTCCGGGCTCTCGTCATGATACTGCACATGTTCACCAAACCAGTGAGTTGATCAGGCCCACAACTAGTGTTCACACATGCAGTAGTCATGGCAGACTCAGACAACAATTATGAGCAACATACAAATACCACACATAATGCTTCCATCAAGAAATAGCTCTGATACCATAAAATGTAACACCCCGTATGCATCCGGTGTATTAACATATTACTTAATCAGATAAGCGCAGTAATTAATATAAAAACAATTAATTACAACCACGGAAGCATTTTTTTTTCAAAACCGTATCTCTTGATTCATTATGTATGGTACGCATAAAAGTAACAGAAACGAATGCCAAAACATCACAAAAGTCATAGGGATCCAGATAACTCAAAAACAACGGCAGATGAGACTATAATATCTATACAGATATACCAGGAGAGTTAATCATATGTACATAATACAATATACTCTGTACATACACCATACAGGCCCAAAAAAATATATGCACATGCATATCTTCCCTCTCAGGGGTACAAAACAATAACATAACTAACAAAAACTGAGCCACAATGCTCTCAAAAAGCTGTCCCAACAACTATACAGAGTCTGTCCCTACTGGGGCCTCCCGCCCTGGGACCTGTCGTCTCTGTCAGCAGCATCACCTGAAAATAACGTCCCCAAATAGGGGTGAGATAAAAATCTCAGTAAGCTCAGGGCTCTTGGAGGCTTTTCCCTCCCCCTGGCTCACTTTCAAGGCACACAGCATCATAAGTATCACAATAACTAGGCCTCCTGGCCCTCACAACAATACATATACACATAGCACATCCAAGAATAGGCTTCAACCGCAATGGGACCACCTATTTCTTGGTATTAAGGGATCATCATCACCCTTATCAAAAAGATGCATCATCATCAGCATCTAGTGTGAGACCGGAACTCACACCCCGTGTCATCCAACGGGAGCTACCCCTACACAAGGATGCACGACATATGGTACCTCCGAGAATAGGTCTCATCCGCAACGGGTCCACCTATCTCTTGGTCTTAAGGAATCTCTCATATGGAGCAAACCAAACTAGGAGGTGCGCTCAACTCCTAGGGAGGTCCATATCTATCTACTGGCCAGAAGATCTATTCAGAACACAATCATACATACAAAGCATAGCATAATGCATATATATCATCATGAGAATATTGTAATCACCAATGCAATGCACATGCATCATGAATGTAACCATCACTCCCTCGGAGTATGGTGGAACACAGCAGTGGGAACAGTCCCAAGAACAAAGAGCTTACCTGTCAAGGCAGTGCTCTGCTGTCCAATCCCTGGACCGTGATCTACGCCACCAACACCCTCGGTGTCACGCCCTATATCAAGGCAACAAGCATATATCAATAACCTAACAAGGCATTCAAACACTATATAACAGTTCTCGACCGTTAGAATGAAAAGAAACGCGATTTCTTTCCATTTCAACCTCTCTGTTTTCTATCTTACGGTTATCAAAGCTAACCACCTTATTGGCGGTTCACAAACCCTCAACAGGATTCATCTTTGCCTAATTAAGGCATTAGAGTCCCTACAAGACTCGGTATGAGCCAATTCAAAGGATTCACTGGCCTTAACCAGGCCAATTATCTATACTTTACAAGTTTATCAGAACGGCTATTTCAACACATTTCACCATTTATTTAGCCTCCTGAACATCTTTTGTAAAGGTACTTAGGCTCACACTCATCATTATATCAACATTCTTCCTACTCATATAGAGGTCAGAGTCAAAACTAAACTTCATCAATACTCAAGATTCAAGGCTCAAACTTCCTCAGAACAACCTCCTGAGCATATATCTCTAAAGAATCCAAGCCTAGTTTCGACCCTAACTCACTCATTTATCCAAAAGTTCATCAAACTCATCCAGAATCATTTCCACAATTCAATCGGTTAAAGATCGAGTTTCTCACCTCAAAACTGTCGAGGAAGGCTGGAGGATCACTTCTCCAAGCTCTGGCGTCCTTGAATCGCCTTCTTTCCCTCCCAAACTCAGTTTTCCCAAGTTCCCTAGAGAACGGGATCTCTCCAATTGACGGTTTTCTCAAGAAATTGAAGCTGGAATCTAGCTTATCAAGAGGTTCTAATCACTTTCCTAGTTGGTTACCAAGTGTTTAGGTGAATAATGAAGAAAATATGAAGCTTTTCACTTCATTAATGGAGAAAAGGCTCAGAGGAAGAAGAAGAAACAGTTTTGAAGCCTAAAAAAATGTGAAAATGGCCTTTTATAGGCCCCCAGCGAGAGTCCCACGCTACCAGCGTGGCCCCCCACGCTACCGGCGTGGAAATCCAGTGGAAAATGGCTTTCTAGAACACTTCCCACGCTACCGGCGTGGCTCCCACGCTACCAGCGCGGCATTCCAGTGGAAAATGACTTTCTGGAGCACTTCCCACGCTACTGGCGTGGCTCCCACGCTACTGGCGTGGCACTATTCACAGGCAAAATCTGTCACTAACTCCGTCGCAAAATCCGTCGCTAATGCTTTTTCTGACGGAATTTAGCAAATTTTAAAACTTTCTTTCTTTTTCTCTTATTTATTAAACCTAGGTTATTATATTCAACCCCCCTTTTTAAGAATTTTGACCGCAAAATTCAAGATCATACCTGGTAATCAACTCGGGATATAGCTGCAACAGCTCCTGCTCTCGCTCCCAAGTTGCCTCTTCAGGTGTCCTACCATCCCACTGAACTTTGACTAGGGGAATGGTCTTACTTCTGATCTGCTTCTCTATACGGTCAAGGATTCGCACTGGTCGTGTAGGACAAGTCAGATTCTCTCTGATCTGCACAATGTCAAGCTCCACCACATGTGAAGGATCTGGTACATACTTCCTCAACTGAGACACGTGGAATACATCATGCAGCCCTGACAATTTGGGAGGCAAAGCTAGCCTGTAAGCCACTGGCCCTACCCTCTGGAGAATCTGGTAAGGACCAATGAATCTAGGACTAAGCTTTCTCACACCCAATGGCCGTCCAACACCAGTGACTGGAGACAGCCTCAAAAACACATGGTCGCCCTCATCAAACTGCAGCGGCCTGTGTTTATGATCATAATAGCTCTTCTGCCGACTCTGAGCCTTCAACAACTTATCTCTGATCAAACGGATCTGCTCAGTAGTCTCCTGAACCATCTCAGGTCCAAGAAGCTGTCTCTCACCTACCTCTGTCCAACAAACAGGAGTCCTGCACCTCCGGCCATACAGTGCCTCATAAGGTGCCATGCCCAAACTAGCATGAAAACTATTATTGTACGAGAACTCCACCAAAGGTAGATACCTATCCCACCTAGTACCCTGCTCCAAGGCACAAGCTCTCAACATATCCTCCAGAGTCTGGATAGTCCTCTCTATCTGACCATCTGTCTGTGGGTGGTAAGCTGTACTAAGCCTCAACTGAGTCCCAAAAGCCTCCTGAAGTGCACTCCAAAATCTAGAAGTGAACTTCGGATCTCTATCACTAACAACACTCTCTGGGACACCGTGCAGTCTGATAATCTCTCTGACATATAACTGAGCTAACCTCTCTGTAGTATAGTCAGTCCGAACAGGTAAGAAATGAGCAGACTTGGTCAGTCTATCAACAATCACCCAGATGGAATCACATCCAGTCTGAGTCCTCGGTAGCCCAACCACAAAATCCATGGAAATGCTATCCCATTTCCACTCAGGAATCTGTAAAGGCTGTAACAAACCTGACGGTCTCTGATGCTCAATCTTCACCTTCTGACATACCAGACATTTAGACACATACTCAGCTATGTCCCTCTTCATCCCTGGCCACCAGAAACTCCTCCTGAGGTCCTGATACATCTTGGTAGCACCTGGATGAATGCTAAACTGGCCCTTATGAGCCTCAGACAGAACTGCATCAACTAACTCGCCCTTAGGCACCACGATCCGATCTTGGTACATCACCAAGTCATGAGTCTCCCAGGAAATATCCTGCTGACCAATCATGTCTCTCACAGCATCATCCTGCTTCTGAGCCTCTCGGATCCTCTGTATCAGCTCATTATCAACCTTGATCTCTCTCAACTCGAGACCACTAGCACCCTCTGTCACAGTTAGGTGCATATCTCTAAACTGCTCAATCAACTCACAGTCAGAGATCATCATACAGGCAACACTCACATGCTTCCTGCTCAAGGCATCTGCAACAACATTCGCCTTGCCCGGATGGTATCTTAACTCAAAGTCATAATCTTTGAGGAACTCCATCCACCGTCTCTGTCTCATATTCAACTCCTTCTGATCAAAGAGATACCTGAGACTCTTGTGGTCACTGAATACCACTAGTTTGGCACCATACAGATAATGCCTCCATACTTTTAGAGCAAAGACAACAGCTGCAAGCTCTAAATCATGTGTAGGATAATTCTCCTCATGTGGCTTCAGCTGTCTAGAAGCATAGGCAACTACCCTCTTCTCCTGCATCAACACACATCCAAGTCCCTGCTTGGAAGCATCACAATAAACCTCAAAACATCCCTCTGGATCAGGAAGAGTCAACACTGGGGCTGTGGTCAACTTTTCCTTCAATCTCAGGAAACACTCCTCACATTCATGAGTCCAAACAAATGGGCTATCTTTCCTGGTAAGGCGAGTCAAAGGTAACACCATCTGTGAGAACCCCTGAATGAACCTCCGATAGTAACCTGCTAAACCAAGGAAACTACGGATCTCAGAAACATTCTTGGGCCTCTCCCAAGACATCACAGCCTCGATCTTACTGGGATCAACTGCCATCCCAGCTGCAGAAATCACATGGCCAAGAAACTTCACCTCTGATAGCCAAAACTCACACTTCGACAATTTAGCATACAACTGATCATTCCTCAATGTCTGAAGAACAATCCTGAGGTGCTCGGCATGCTCCATCTCCGTCCTGGAGTAGATCAGTATATCATCAATAAACACCACCACAAACTGATCCAAGTACGGTTTGAATACCCGGTTCATATAATCCATGAACACCGCAGGGGCATTAGTCAAACCAAAAGGAATGACCTGATACTCATAATGACCATACCTCGACCTGAAAGCCGTCTTCGGTACATCTCCGGGCTTAATCCGAATCTGATGGTATCCGGATCGCAGGTCTATCTTGGAGAACACACAGGCTCCCCTCAACTGATCAAGCAAATCATCAATACGAGGCAAAGGATACTTATTCTTGATAGTAACCTTATTCAGCTGCCTGTAATCTACACATAATCTCATACTCCCATCCTTCTTCTTCACAAAGAGAACCGGTGCTCCCCATGGTGACACACTCGGTCTAATGAACTCTTTGGACAATAAATCCTCAATCTGTACCTTCAGCTCCTTTAACTCAAAAGGAGACATGCGGTAAGGAGCTATGGATATGGGTCCCACACCTGGAACCAAGTCAATGGAGAACTCAATCCCCCTATCCGGCGGAAGCTGTGTAATCTCATCAGGAAACACATCAACAAACTCACTCACCACCGGAATCTCTGACATATCCATCCCCTGTCTCTCCTCCGCTGTACTCAACAAAAGATAGCCCTGAGCTCCTCCCCTCAGTTCCTTGCGAACTTGCAAGACTGAAAGAAATGCAATAGAACTCGAGCTAACCCTATCTGAAGGCACTACAACCTTCTTATGGCAACAATCCAACATCACGCCATACTTGGCTAACCAATCCATACCCAGAATGATCTCAATAGTAGGCATGGCTAAGCAGTACAAATCAACCGTGTACTCTCTGCCATCAAATAGAAAATGTACATCTCTGCAGCACATATCCACTCTACACTGCTCTCTAGAGGCGGTGGTAACCTCCATAGGAGAAGGAAGTCTGAACATAGGCAAGTTCAGTCCTAAGGCAGTGTGATCACTAACAAAAGAATGAGTAGCTCCAGAATCAAACAAGACTCTCACATCATACACATCAATCAGAATAGTACCTCTGATCAGATCAGGAGCTCTGGCCGCCTCTCTAGCATCCACTGTGTAAACCCGGCCTGCAGTAGGTGCCACTGAAATCACAGGAGCAGCTATAGCCCGGCCGCCTGCCTGTGGACACTCTCTAGCATAGTGGCCATGCTTGCCACATCTATAACACACCAACTGGCCTGTGGGGCACACTCCCCAGTGCTCTCCCCCGCAAGCTGGGCATCTGGGAGGAAGTCGTCTAGGTGTTGAGCCACTCTGGCTAGAGCCTCTCTTAAATCTGTCTGATGGGGTAGAGACTCTCAAACCTTTGCCCTTACCCTTACCGGGTGGGCCTGAACTGCTGGGCCTCCTCACCTCCTGTCTGCCTGAGGGAGTAGGCTGACTGCCTCGGTGTCTACGAAGCATATCCTCCACCTGGCGACATTGCCTCACCAAGCTATCCATGTCACGGGATCCACTACCCGCAACTCGCTCCTCTATGCTCGGCCTAAGCCCCCTCTGGAACTTAGCAGCAAGAACATAAGCATCAGGCAAAGACCTCCTGAAATGTGAATATTTGGCTAGTTCATTGAACCTAGCCAAGTACTCATCCACTGTCAAGCTCCCCTGGACCAGACTGTCAAACTCTGCCTGCTTCTGCTCCCTGGCATCTCGGGGAAAGTATCTGTCTAGGAACTGAGCCTCAAAAATCTGCCAGGTGATAACCTCACCCCGGTCTCTCAACAACTGAGACGTGGTAGTCCACCACTCGTGGGCATCTCCCTGAAGCAGATATGTGGCATAGAGAAGTCTCTGATGGTCTGGGCACTCCATCACAGTAAAGATCTTCTCTATGGCCTGCAACCACCTAGCTGCAGCAACTGGATCATATCCTCCGAGGAAAGATGGAGGGTCATGCTTACGGAAAGTGATAAGCATCTTCCCTCGGGCTGCTACATCATCATCAGCCTCAGTATGGAACATATGATCTCCTCTCTGACTGCTACCACCAGTCAGATGGCGACTACCCTCGCCCTCATGTGTCGGAGGTGGAGAAGATACTCTATCATCTCTCCTCATGGTCCTCATCTCCTCAAGCATCTCCTGGTTAGCCTTCCTCAAGGCCTCATTCATCTCTCGATTTGCAGTCATCTCACGCTGCATAGTCTCATTCATCTGCCTATTTGCAGCCAACTCATGCTGCATGGCTGCCAATGCAGTCGTCATTGGATCAGGCTGGGCATTCGTCGCCCCACTGTTGTTCCGGGCTCTCGTCATGATACTGCACATGTTCACCAAACCAGTGAGTTGATCAGGCCCACAACTAGTGTTCACACATGCAGTAGTCATGGCAGACTCAGACAACAATTATGAGCAACATACAAATACCACACATAATGCTTCCATCAAGAAATAGCTCTGATACCATAAAATGTAACACCCCGTATGCATCCGGTGTATTAACATATTACTTAATCAGATAAGCGCAGTAATTAATATAAAAACAATTAATTACAACCACGGAAGCATTTTTTTTTCAAAACCGTATCTCTTGATTCATTATGTATGGTACGCATAAAAGTAACAGAAACGAATGCCAAAACATCACAAAAGTCATAGGGATCCAGATAACTCAAAAACAACGGCAGATGAGACTA
>QARZ01039746.1:0-43170 GCA_013407115.1 Glycine latifolia
TAACCGATGTTGTAGTAGCGATGTTAAAAGCTATTTTTTTAGTAGTGTGAGTTTGATAACATTGCTTCTATATCACATGGCTTGCGATTTACAACAACCATCAACAACTTTTCCGACCTTCATATCTAATCTTTCATTTCTTGCCTACTTCTTACAAAAGCTAACTTGAACAATGATACCTTTACAAGTGGCGACCATCAAACTCCTCCTTTATATCCACCATGGTGCTACTATGTTCCTAATTACACCAAAAACTAAAAAATTATGTATCCTATTATCCGGAGCCTCTATGTTATACGCAGGTAAAGAGAATGAATATTGTACGTAGTTTTATCCTTATATATACAAATAGTCTATTTTCGGATTCAAACCAACCAAAGTCACAGGGTTGTTTCCTATCTACACCAAACAAAAGTTATTATGAACAATAATATTTGAACTCCATGTTATTTTAAACTTTCCACCTTGACATCTTAGTTCTCCTAACTCCACCAACCAAAAATTACAATTTACTTTCATAATCACAAAGACTCCACATTCTATCTGCAGAATCAGTAATTATCTAAGCACGTGCATTAATCCTTTTACGTACAGCCAATAAGATTACATGAGAAGAAAGCATATATTAAGGGGTAACATGAGATTTTGACTGGGGAATGTATAGAATATACATGGACCCAAAATGACACGTGTCTCTAAGTTGTGCCACCATAGCAGTACGAACAAAGCCTCATCATCTCTTTAATGATTCCAAAAGGCAAAGGAAGAAACATGCACAGGTCCAACCAAAAAAAAAAAAAAACCCTCTCTCCTATTCAACCCCGAAACACAACCAACCACAAGATAAGCAAGAACTTGTGCACACCACTAACTTGCTGCCACGATGGCACCCTTGATTCTCCCCCAACACTACTTGGTTCTCCTCACTGAACTCAACTTCTCACTCACACTCACTTCCCTTCCTCCAAATTAGTTCCAACACACACACATACAACAACCAAGCAAAGAAAGACTCTACAAACACTTCACTAATCATACAATATTTTCATACACAACATGTTAAAGGAAGGCACCAACAACGTTGGTGGCAGCACCGGCACCTGGTCACATGTCTGCGACACGTGCCGGTCAGCTCCATGCGTACTGTACTGCCATGCAGACTCAGCATACCTTTGCTCATCCTGTGATGCTCGTGTCCATGCGGCTAACCGTGTGGCCTCAAGACACGAGCGTGTGTGGGTGTGCGAAGCGTGTGAACGTGCTCCCGCAGCGTTTCTATGCAAAGCCGACGCAGCTTCTCTTTGTTCTTCCTGTGATGCTGACATTCACTCAGCAAACCCTCTCGCTAGCCGCCATCACCGGGTGCCCATTCTCCCGATCTCTGGTTCCCTGTTCGGGGAACCAGAGCATGAACGCGTGTTCTACGCATTCGTGAATGAAGTGGAAGTGGAGGAGGAAGAGGAAGAGGTTTTTGATGAGTATGATGAGGTTGAAGCTGCTTCGTGGTTGTTGCCACATCCTATGAAGAATGATAAAATCGAGGAGAGTGGTGGTGATGAGGGTTTTTTGTTTGGTGATGACTATTTCGACAACCTTGTTGATTGTAACTCATGTGGTCACAATAACAACCAGTTTAGCAACGTTTATGATCAGCACCAGCAGAATTGCAGCAACACTGTCCCTCAGAACTATGCAGTGGTTCCAGTTCAGGTGCCGCAGCATTTTCAACCGGGTTTGGACTTTGACTCATCAAAAGCTGGGTTCAGTTACGATGGTTCTCTTAGTCAAAGTGTAAGTTACCTTCTTTTTACTTCTTCTTTGTACGTGTTTAATTTCTTTTTGGTTTGTTGTTTATATGAAGGGGGTTTTCCCTTTTTCTTTTTTTTTTTTTCAAACTCTTTGGATCATTCATCCATTGGATTATACTACTTTATTAGATTTTGCCTTGAAACCTGTGCTAAGTCTTCCTTCTAATTGGCAGTTTCTTTGCATTCTCCATTCATATGAAACCAAGATTTTAAACTGCAGTCATAGTCATAAGTGGGTTTCATAAGTGGTTTCTTTTACAATAAAAGCAAAGTCAACTAATCTAGATCCATTGCCATACATGTGACCTTGATTCATTCCACAACGTTGCATATTTCTTTGCCTACCCTTTTCCCATTCACTACTTTTCTGTCTTGTGAGGCATTTATTTTATTTTATTTTATTTTATTGTCGTATGCAAGAGCTTTCCCTTTTTGATGTCTTGTATTTGCTAGTTATAGTTGTGATTCCTCATAAACATATACTTACTTTTATAGTGTAACTTAGCTTTTCACCAATTTCCACCCATACATAGTTAGACTTCCCTAAACTTTGTTTCCTCATTTCTTCAACTATAATTCCATAAATTGTATATTAATTTCCCATAATTTTCAGCTTCAATTAAAAAATTTGAGCCTAAGTGCCTGTTTTATTAAAGCCAAAAAATGGGGGGTTTAGTATTTTAACAACGTTATTCTATATTTCTTTTACATTTCCTCTGTTTTCTAATTTCTCTTTTCTTTTTCTATTACACCATCTATGATATGTCTTCACTTCTTTCTTCTTACTTTGGGGAAAAACATTATTGTTTCACAAAACTGGTTAGCTACTAATAGTTTATTGCTTAGAAAATTTATTGCCTTACCTGAGATCTCTCACACTTCATACACGTTTTTGTGTTAATCTTTTATATTTCATTTTTAATTTAGGTTTCGGTTTCATCGATGGATGTTGGTGCTGTACTCGAATCAACAATTAGTGACAACTCAATGTCCAAGTCAAAGTCGCCAATAGGGACAAGTGACCTATTTCCTCCCCTTCCGATACCTTCACATCTCACACCAATGGACAGAGAGGCAAGAGTTCTAAGATATAGGGAGAAAAAGAAGACAAGAAAATTTGAGAAGAAAATAAGGTATGCCTCAAGGAAGGCCTATGCAGAGACTAGACCCCGAATAAAGGGCCGTTTTGCAAAGAGAACTGATGTAGAAGCTGAAGTGGACCAGATGTTCTCGACAACACTATTCACTGAAGTTGGAGGTAGCATTATTCCCTCTTTCTAGAATGGAAAGAAAGTAATGGCCAGGCCATAAAAGAGAAGGTTGAGAACCACATCATTGGAAGCACTTCATGTAATTTTTATGTAGTCTAATTAGTTTGGTCTTGTATTTATTATACTATGCTTTATAATTATATAGTATAGTTTTAAGTCGTTAAATATATTGTCTATATACCTTCCTTCTCAAAATTTTGCCTTATTATAATTTAATTTCTGATCAATTTCTATTGCCTGTTTCGATCTATATATTTTTCAACAAATTTTTGTTTGGTCATTTCGTCTAGGTACAATTGACATTCATCTAATTAACTACTGAAGTAACATTCAGTGGCAAAATTAAATTAAATCAATGAGTTTGACTAGTTCACACTTAAAATTTTCACTTAGGCAAAAAAATATTTCGTTTCCACCTCAAAATGAAAGCTATAACTTCAATTCATTTATTGATACTTTAAACTGTATTAACTAATCCATTAGGCTATATATAGTTGAAGTCTTAAAGAATCCAGACGAAAAGTAAAATTCAAGAGTTCAATTTTGCACTGATAGTTCAATTTTCCATGTTTCTTCACTTGTTGCACATAACAAAAATAATTTAACATAAATCAAACCATTACCATATTGTTTCCTTTATCTTTCTCTCTCTCTTCCTAATTTCTTTATCTATCATGCAGTATCAATGATGATGATCGATAATTTCATATAAGTGTGTGAACAAAATTCATGTTAAAAAAATTAGTTCCCTATAAAAAAATATAAAAGTTAAAGCACAACATGAACAAGATTCACTTCATTTTTCATCGACTGTCTTCAATATTATTTTAAATACAAGAAAATTCCAAGATGTTGCTATTTATATTTAATTTATGCATCTTCATAGGTGTGCATAATACTCTTTGTAAAGAGAACCTCGCATGCACTATATCTTTTGCTTTATGATCATTTGAACACAGTACAGAAGTTATAATTAAATAGTGAAGGTTTGTACCTTTGCTCTTCGAAATAAGTCAAAACATGTTGTTTCCATGCTTAGGTTGACTTTCTTTTTATTTTCATGAATTCTTTCATGCATGCTGACATGCATGCATTGAGATTCATCACCGTTAAATTTGAAATATTAACTGTGAATGGATCTAAAAGCTTATTGACATTTTCTACCAAATAAATGTCTCTCGTTCGTAATGGTCTGATGGGATCTACATAAAAAAAATGTATAAACAAACTTCAAAATATTCATATTTAGTCAAATTCATAATTTTAAGTATTATGGTGGATACACAATATTGGAATCCTTCCCAAAAAAAAAAAAAAAACTAACAACTAAACTAATATAATATCTGTCGATAAAAACAACACAATCACAATGGATTTGAAAAGAAAATATATAAACATGAATACGATACACTACTGCTTCAATTCCCATATCAATTTCTAGGTTGAAAGTAAATTTAAATTAAATATAATTGAACACGAATAATATCATATATATATATATATATATATATATATATATATATATATATATGTATATATATAATACTAATGCTTCAACATGATGTGAGGCCCAGGGCTATAAATATGACCCTCCCTCGCATATAATGGTTAATCTTTTGCACTCTTTCTAAATGGTATATGCCACATAGTGTGAATGAAAGTGCCGAAAAGAAAAAATTTAGCTGCACTTTTAGCCATCGTGGAACTGAATATTTCACATAAAGAACAAGACACGCGGAAGAGTTAAATGAAAATATGGGAAAAGTCTACCAGGGAAATAATGCTTTATATCCATTGTGTTCATGGGAATGTTATCTGAAAGAGAAACTTACAAGCATAAATTTCGGGTTGTCATGGTCGGCGAGTATTAGAATAATCTATATCTTCAATGCTATTGGTTACATTTTCCCTTTAGTATACTCGCCATTCTCCTCCACAAAGAGGAAGATTCACATTTAATGGCTGCAAGCAAAGCAGTGACACTAGGAAGTACTGATGCACTGGAAAGGGTTTGAGTCAGTGGTTAGAATATTCTTAGAGCCTCTTTTATATTAAAGTGCAAATGGTATTTCCATACCCCCATTTTTACACTGACTTCTTTATTTAGGATATATAGGATTGATGGGATGGTTGGAAAAGAGAACTTAAGGATGAAAGAATAAGAAAAAAGCGTGAGTTTAAATTCCTCTCACCTTGATTTCTTTTTCTATTTCTCTTCCTTTTGCCATTACATTTATTGTTTTCCCACTCTTTTTTTATTCGTCCCATCCCCTTCTCCTCAATAAATGTAACCCTATTGGAGTGTCAAATGATCTTAGAATTTGTTTTCTTTTTTTTAAGCTCCTAGGGTTGTATTTATTTAAATATATTTTTTTGTTTTCTTAAAAAATGACATTTTACAAATTAAACTATTTAAATTTTAATTATTTTTATTATTTAAAAATTACTATTTGCATTTACTCTTTATTAAGAGACTACAAATTAACACATTATTTTTTAAAAAAATAAAAAATAAAAATAAATAAAATTGAAATGAGTAATAAAATTGAAATACATTATATTTTGAAGGAAAAAAATATATTTGAACATTTTCCCCATTGCAGCAAACAACTTACAATAGAAACAGGCCCTCAGTTCAATGATATTAGTAGATGTCCGAATTGTTGTAAATTCAACTCTCGTGTCAGAGAATGGAGAGTGGATCTTAGAAGACAGAAGAAAAAGAGATAAAAGGAAAGTTGTGTATAATGTCTTTAATACATGGAGAAACATTTTCATGTTGCTGTAGGTTTAATTTTCCCCTACCTATTTTTAAACCTTAGGTGTATTCGAGAGTTAGTAATGAATTTTCTTTAGGATATAACGAAGAACTTAATTTGAGTATTGCATGAACTACCAAAATCTGAAGACAAGATAATAGTTTTTTAATTTAATTTTATGTACTAATAGATAAAGACATATGCAATTATGAATATATCGCAAGTATATTGAATATTCGGTGAGTTTTATTTATGGAGAATGTCCCCTTTTTTTGTCTTGTTGAATAGAATGCCCACATATATAAAAACTTGTGTAAGAACTATATCATTTCAATTAATACATTCTATGAAAGAGTCATGCCATTATAGAAATTGGTATATATTCTATGAATAGTCAGATTATTCAAAGTAAATTTATCTCTTTCACCAAGAGTCATATCATCATTTCAATTAGTTTATACATGTTTTTGCATTCCATTAATTAGTAGGAGTCTCAATATGATTGATTTCTAAACGTGTTCTTGTATTCCAAGAATAATTATATCTTTCACATATATATATATATATATATATATATATATATATATATATATATATATATATATATATATATATATATATATATTCAGGTTTACAACTAGCTTGTATATGGAGCATTAATTATATAACCATTAACAAAACAACTTGGGTTTTAGAAATATCTCCCAAAGTAGCAAATGATTAGGGCATGTTTGGAAAAGTTTCTTTTAAAAGTACTTCTAAAAGAAGAAAATAAAAAGAAAAAAATGAGATACGTTTTTTCAAAAGTAAAAATAAGTTTTCCATTAGTTAATTTTTAGAAGCTCACAAATATAATTTTCCTAAAAGATGAGATGACATCTACAAATGAACTAATGGAAAACTCATTTTAGTTTATAGAGAAGCTCATTTTATTTTTTTTCTTCTTATTTTCTTCCTCTAAAGTACTTCTAGAAAAATTTAGATTCAAACAGATTCCTAATCAAAGTGATGCGTCTGAGAACACTATTTATTACAAAAATAAAATAACAATAACTACTTGCACTACTATTTGTTAAAAAAATCATTGAGTCAGCTGGCTGTATGTGGTCCGAAAAGTGTCTGCACTTTTTAACTTTAGGGAAGGCACGAGATACAATTAGAACAAACAAACTTTGAGATTGCTTTATTCCCATTGTGTGATAAGGTACTACTACTATTCTGAAATCTGAAAGAGCGAAAGAAAAACGATAAGTTTACTTGCACTTTTCTACTTTAAATTTAAGGCTATTATGGTTAGGAATATTGGAATGATCTATATCTGCAACCGCATTTGTTAAATTTGTAGTGCTAGCTAGAAGTCACAATTCTTCCCCCACTCATAGGAAGATTCAAAGTTCTTGGCTAAAAAGAAATTGCACAAGAAGTCGAGAATTACAAACGCCCGACAAAAGGGCTGAGAGATCGGAATGTGTAACATCTCACTTTATCCTTTTGTTACTTTTAATAAATAACAAATTATACATAAATTAGAACATTTGTTTGTGATACTTTCACTATTACATTCCGTACCTCTCATTGTATTTCAGAAATCTATTCAAAATATAAATCTATTCTAGAATATAAAACGGAAGATGTAGGATGCAATAGTGAGAGTGCGAGATACAATTAATAACCATAAATTAGAATAATCAAAATGATGTGGTCCTACCCATTTAGTCCTAGTTAACTTAGGCTAGGCTTATTACTAGTGTTAGTGATAGAGCAAGGTCGGTGAACACTGCCTGCAGAACAGGTTTGACCTTCTCTTCACCATCCTGATCATTAGTTTGTAAGACCAGGTTTCTATTTGTAGCACTAGCCAGTTCCACAATTTCAGTAACACTATGAAGCACACCCTTGAGCTACTAAACAGAAACAGGGCAAATTGCTCATTTGCTAACAGTGCATTTAAACAAACCATTAAAAATTGTCATTGCATATACAATAAATAGACTTTCTAATGCTTGAGTTAATGTAATTGATAAAATACAGATATAATTTCTCATCTTAGAGAATTACAGAAATAAACCATGGCAGCACCATTATATAAGCTAAAGAATTAATTTTATGGGTTCCCCTAATCCAAGCTTCTCCCTGTTATTACACCGATGAGTCATCAATTACTCATATAAAGGCAGAAATGCACGTAAACCAAAAGAAAATAGCAATAGACGTCAAAATTCCCCTAAAGCCGAACCCAATCTCACGGACACCTCAAATTAAAGTACATAGTTGTAGTTTGGAAGTCCCACGCTCATAATAAAAACAAATCATGCTTCCACTATCTGCTCTATAACTAACACTTGCATATTGTTACAGCTTGTTACTAGCAGCTACAGGATGATGAAGATGTAGAGCATGGTTAAGTGTTAAGAGGCAGGTTCTAAATTACCATAGTCTGTAAGCACTTAGAAGAGAAAAAAAATAACAAGGTAAAAAGAATCAAACTTTTCAAATAAATTAAAATCAACTTATAAATTTCAACTTTTCCAGAAATAGCGGTAAAATTGCTCTTTGTATAGCGTGAAACTTCCGGACAATGTGGTATGTAATTATTTTTTAGTTTTTTTTTATAAATTTCAACTTTTCCACATGCTCTCTCATCGAAGTTCTTCATAAGCACTAGTAAACTTAGCATTCTTGCCATAGAAAAATCTTAACTTAGGGTCTTACAGTTGAAAAGCTACCAAATGCTAAAAGTTCATGCATACTAGGTCTGAGAGCATAATGAATCTCTTCAAATTCAGTCACATAATGAACATATGCTTTATGATGAATAATGATAGAAGCATAAACCAAGCCTAAAAATCTCTTTTTGTAACCGGAGTTGCAGCTAAAAACTAAAATGCTTTCCCCCAGTTCTTAGAATTTCAGTTCAAAGGGCAATATGAATAACTCAAACAGGACAGGAAAATAAAAGGGAATAAAATAAAACCTCGTCTCCGCCGCGGAGATGGTTGTAAGTGAGAGCGACTGTGAGAGTTAGAGCGAGAGGAATCACCACCGCAAAGAGTGAGAGGGAGAGGAAGTGCCACCACAGAGAATGAGAGCATGAGAATAAGACTAAGTGTCAGAGTAGGCACAAGAAGGTGAAACATATTATATATGAAAAGGACAACATTGGTTTTTGAAAAATTGATATTAATATAAGTTGTTAACATCAATTTTTCAAAAATTGATGTTAACATGGGTATGTTAATATCAATTTTTTCAAAAATCAATGTTAACAGGAATAAAATAACATTGATCTTTGAAATATTAATGTTAACATGAGTTTGTTAACATCGATTTTCTTAAAAATCAATGTTAACAGGCGTAAAGTAACATCTGATTTTAAAAAATTCAACTGATATTAACAAACACATGTTAACATTGATTTTTAAAAAATAAATAGTTAATATCTTTAAAGCTTGTAGAAACATCTAAGTATCCAACACATGATTAAATGATATCTTTATTCCAATCCTCTTATAGATAGCTAGAACACCTAAACTACTTGTGGAAACATCTCAAGAAGAAAATATATGTTTTAGTCAAATGAAATTTTTCAACAAAAAGGAGGGGGAATAGAATACCAAAATTGTGAGACTAGAATTACCCTATTAGAATATCCATTATTTTTATTTATTTATAACGATAGTATTATTATTTATTTTTTACAACATACATATACTACGCACTATCATTCATAAAAACCATAAAACATATTTATAATAATTTAACATAACTTGATATTAACTTTGGTCATATAAGTACACCGTTTCTCATGCATCCTTAATTAGTGTAGACAGTCATCCAAAAGAGTAATTTTAAATACAAATTATATATCACAATTCCTAGCTACCCTCCATATATAAATTCATAAAGAAAAAGGGCCTATGTCAGAGCAGTAACTATACAACTAAACTCTTCCATCTATCTAGGTCACAAAAAGAGAAGTCATCAGTAGCTTCAATATAATCTAAGTAGATCATCCAGAAGACTAGCCCCAATGAGGTTGTCCCAGAGTTTCAGTTGCAGATGGTGATAAGCTCAGCAACCCTTAGGCATATTCGACTAACGATCTGGTGAAGGTATTGGAATAAGCGGGTGAACATGAGTCTCTGGAGCTGTGGGAGACGAAGGTGGGTCATGAAAATGCACTCCAAGAATAAGGGGACCATACCCCTCATATGGAATTGGAGCATAAGGGTAACAAAGAGGTGATACAGGCGGAACATAGAGTCATGTACAGTTGCCGCAGGGGCTATAGGAACATAAAGGTCATCCTCAGCTACCGCAAAGAAGTCGTACAAAGGAGTAGGTGGATTCTCCATACCAATAGCCTGTCCCCATAGGATCCTTAGGTGGAGGTGGCGATGGTGAATCATCAGGAACTTTGACATAACCGGGTACAATTGCATGAGTAAACACAACGAGTGCTGTAAGCATAGCAGGCGGTCCACAACAATGTAGCCGTAATAGGTGATCAATCCAGCTACATTATCAGATATCCAGACCCCGTCTGCACTATGCTGAGCGTACGGGTTTATCACTGTCGGAACCTGGTCCATCTTCATATGTTGACACGTAAAACATACCACAAGAAGAACATAGAAGGAGTGAGGCAGTGGCCGAGCCAAGACCAAACCAACTATGGCACTTTCTAAAAATATATTTTTTAAAAATTTTTAAGTAAAATTATTGGATTAAAAATAAAATTTAATATTATCTTAAATAAAATTTATTACTACTTAAAATTTTGCAGTAAAATTTTTGGTGGCTACTGTAGTGAGGTGTTTATGATTTCTAAATTATTTTCACAAGGATATCCGTAGGTTTACCTACATCATCCTACACACAAATTTATAACTTATGAAGAGCTTATAAATTTAAATGTAATTGGTATGAATTCATACTTTGTCATCTTTCCCAAACCTCCCGGGAAAGATAATCAATTTACATATATCTTCATTTCAATATAATTAATTCTTACTATTTATTTCGAGGATCCAGTCATATTTCAGCTCTAAGTTATTATAATCCTATATGAATCGAGCCATCTTTCAGCTCACAACTATTAAAACTATATTTAAATCTCAGCGGTCAAGCCATCTTTCAATTCTGGCTATTAAAACTCAATGTAAATCTCAACAGGGTTTCAGTCTTGAGCTTTCACATGTCTAATAAATTTCAATAACGTGTCATCTTTTAATTCTGGATTACTAGCTCTATAAATCTCGAATATCGAGCCATCTTTTAGCTCCCAGTTGTAAATTGAAAACATACCTTAATCTTTGGTCGAGCATATATCAGTAACGTCATTTTACAAATAATTTAATATTCAATTTAGCTTATTTCCTTCTGTTGAACTGTTGAAACTTATATATATTTATTTAATGTCTAAGAAAGGAAATTATTTGTTTTATCAAGGTTATTAAATGTTAAAAAACTTTATATCTTGTTATAAAATATTTATAAAACTAATTGATTGATGATATTGGAAAGTATCCTTTCTAGTGTGGAAGATCAAATTAACCCGCAATCACATATCATCAATGTTATAAAATTCGGTTCGGCCCGGCCGATCGGACCGGTCCAACCAAAATCCAATGGTATAACCAAGTCGAATATACTATCAGACCGCTCGAGCAATTGATCTGTGATTACCCGGTCAAATCCAGCCGATTTTGATGAAACCCGACGACCTGACCAGTTTTGATGAAACTCGATGACCTAGTCGGTTTTTAAAATCTGGACTGGGTTGTGCCATTGCCGCACTGCGAGGGAACTCGTCGTCTCGGCCTTGCCTCCGATAACGAGGAAGAGGAAGAGGAAGGAGGAAGCAGAAGAGGAAGAGGAAGGAGAAAGTGGAAGAGGAAGTGGAGTGAGGCGCGAGAATGCGAGATCCCAAAGGCACAAACTGAGTTGCAGCATTGAAGAAGAGAAAGATATGCTTATATATTGAGTTGCAGCTGCGGCAGCATTGAAGAAGAGAAAGAGATGCTTTTATATATATATATATATATATATATATATATATATATATATATATATATATATATATATATATATATATATATATTATTAGGGATTTTCCCCTTTGGGCCGAATTTGCTGCACCCTCTTTATTGCTTACTATACTCCTTTTGGCTTTTTTTTTTTATATTAAAAACTTGATTTTTAATTTAAGTAGTTGCTATTTACACTTTTTTTATTATTAATATACTTTACTTGTATTATCAATTTTATTACTTATATATAATATAATTTTAAAATTTTTAATATAGATTGGATTAAATTGGATCAATTATTGACCCACCAATTAATTGAACTACTGATCCACTAATCCAGTACTTTGATCGAATTAATTATCGAACCGGGTTTTATAATACTGCATAGCATACTCAGATTTTTTCATAGCTAAGTCTCAGTACTAGTGGTGAGAAAATCCGTATTCTAATGTGGAAGATCAGACACAACCGCAGCCGAGCATACCTCAGATATTAATTATAAAAAAACTTAATTCATTTAAACAACATATTTTTCCTTAGAATAATATTTTTTTGTTTAGTATAGTTAAAGGAAAATATTAATAGCTAACTCGTGAGGAATTTACTAAATCATGTGAAAACATTTACTAATAACTAACCAGTTAATATTAGTTAAATTCACAAAAACATTTTTAATTTTATTATGTGAAATTTAAGGAATTTACTAGTATAATCTAGCAACATTATTATTAGTGTATATAAAGTATCTACCTTTATTAATAGCTAACGTAAAAAAATGTGCATATATGGTGCTAAACCAACTTTATATAGGTACTAAACAACGTGAAGTTTTAAAAAAAAAAGCAAGCACTAATATTAAAAATATGAGAATAACAATAGTTTAACCATTTAGATAATAACAAGAAAAAAACTAGCAATAATATTAGTAGTTTAAATATTTAATTGATATTAAAAGAGATGGAGGAGGAATATCTCTTAGAAACTACCCTTGTGATAATACAAAATGTAGAAATGTACTCCCTCCCCTCCATACGTTGTTAGCCGTGAAAGAGAAAAAGAGAAGAGAAAAGGTGCCCAACCAATTCCTACATTGTTGCAACAACTTTGCTTTCCTTTTACATGTTGTAACAAATTTTCCTAATAATTTTTTCTAGTTGGTCTTTGTACGTGGCTAAAAGGTAGGAAAATAAGGAGTATCGTTGAGAGAGAGTAGAAGGGAAGGTCAACTGCTTCCTGGGAGGAGATCATATATATGTAGTAAAAGTTGAATCTTATATTATCTGTTAACATTTTCATATTACAAATGTACTTTTGTGCTTATCCTATATTATTCTCATGAATGTTGTTGCTTCCGCATCTGATTCTCATGATTATATTTTTTTTTCTCGTTTACAACCCGGCCTGTACTTTGGCCATGTACATGTTATGCAAAAAAAAGAAAAAAAATCCTTTTAGACAATTTATAATTTTATCAAATAATTATTTAAAGAAAATAGGGGTGTTACAAAAACGAAACCTAAAGCAATATTGTAAAGGCGAGTCTTTTATGAGACATAATGCTTCTTCAATAATTCCTTCTTCTCTAGCAATGATGTTTTCCATTAATTCTTCAAGCTCCTAAAACATGGACAAAAACTTAATTAAGTTTTTAAACACAAGATCCAACATTATTCTAGCATTAGGCAAATAATAGTTCACAAATTCAATAATTTATTATCTAGTGAGAAAACCATAATAGTAGAAATATGAGAGCACTTCATGGTATCAAGGAGAACCTGATGTTTATGATTTGTTTTGATTGACATTATAAATGCTGCCACAACAATATTATATATTCTAATAAATTTATATTTGACTGTATTTTGATGTGAATTTTCATATCATATTTATGTATTTTGATATATTTTATTTGGCAAAACATACTATTTGGTGTAAGTTTGTGATAGATAGATACTTAAAAGACTTCATGTGATAAAGAGCTGAAAATCATATATGTTTTGAGCAAAACAAAAGACCACAATGATGATTTTGTATGACCACGGTAATTTTATACGCGTGTGATAATTTTGTACACTCATAATCCACATGCATTACATGTCACTTAAAGATTGCAAGAATCATCTATTATATTTAAATCCTAGTAATTGATAAGATTTCTTATAATTAAAGAAAAATAGAAGCAGAGTCTCTACAGAATATTATAAATAAGGAATGATAGCTCTCCTTTTAGAGTATTTTGTTATGTTTTTTGTTTGAGAGTTTTCATAAGAGTATCTTAGCTGTGGAGGAGTGTAGAGATCACTATTGGGACAAATTCTTGTCAAGTCTTCTTTTTTGGTATGTCTATGTTCTTTATTGGGATTTAAAACTTTGTCATGGCCATGAACAATTAGTCTTTAGTTCGGGATTGTGATGTAGCATTACTCTTGCATTCCTTTTCTAATTTTAATGAAACCTTCAATGGTTTCCAATCAATTAAATATCTTCTTTATTTTCAATTGGAAATGATCAATCTGAATATTAATCTATTGCATGATGGTGATTATCTCTGTGTAATTGATTGACATAGAAAAATATTGCTTTTATGTAACTTGCATGATCAAGCTGGTTATGAGAATTTTCGCTGGGCTAATTTGATTACTAATCATCCCCATGATTTAAGAACTTTATCCCTTAATCTAAATTAATATTTCTATGATCATTTGAATTTTAATTTAAGACAAGGAACATTGTAGACCTACACTACTACAAAAGCAACGTATAACGATGGCCAATCGACGACGGTTGTCCGAAACCTGTCGTCGTATGCAGGGCGGTGGTATTTTTGTAAATACCATGAACTTTGTTTCCACTTAAAGCGCAATATGATGACGTTTTCGTCGAAACCCGTCGTCATTTGATAACCTTCGTAGACGGTTATGGGCAACCGTCTTTGTATCCCAATTAAAAAAATGCCAAACACCGTCGTTTTGGTGGACCTCCTTTGGCGCTTGTTAAAGCTGAAGGATTGAAATTGCTCCTGCGTGCCCTAGCCTCACTGTGTGACCTTAATCTCCCAAAGTTTGTCACGCCCTAACCCAGCATTCCGTCGTGCCTCTTATGTGTAACGCCGCTGTTTTGTATCCTGACAAGGTACGTCATAGAGGTTCTGTTCTTGGTTTTGATTTACGCCAGAAAGCTTTAATGCAAAATCGTTTTGTGCTGCTTGTGTTGTTTGCGCGGAGGTTTTGGTATGCCATTTTCTATATACATTCGTCAGTTTATTTCGTGTAGTGGAACTGGAACCTCATTTGGAACAATGCATGTTAGTATATTCGCTTTCAAGTATCCTGTTTGGTTATTGAGGGTGCTTAGTTGTGTTTGTATATTGTTTTATCTAATTTTCCCCTTTATCTATAGAAAACATAAAGGTTAACATCAATTATTTCTTCAGTAACATCCTTAAATCTTTGTTTTTTTGTCATGAAATATCAATAAAAGCTCAACATATATCTTTTAATAAATCTCACCCAAAACAGAACAGGAAGCCTAGGAAATAATTGGTGAAGTGTCCTTTTATATGTTGTTTGTTATCCACATACCAATGGTCAATTTTGATATCATATAGTTTCCTTTAACCCATTACATTGAGGACACGCACTCAGATTAGGATCATTCTTCAATGTGGGGATATCAGTTCTTCTCTTTGTGGACCTTTACAGTACATAAATATTTGGGCGTTGTTGATAATTTAGTGAAAATGAGTTAGGTGTAGGACACACAAAAAAATGGTACAGAATCTGAGCACTGCCAACTAGTAAAAGGAGTGGTGAAATTGGGCTTGGCAAAACAATGCAAAGTGAAGGAGGTACAAGAGCAGTTGGCACAAGTCAATGAAAAATCTAGGGACCAAAATCACTGCCTATTTAGGGGGACCATATGTGAGATGAACAAAAACTAGTAGTTCTTTGGAAACTTTCATTGCACCCTTCGTTTTACATGGTGAGACATGAAGTGGCACTCAGGCTGTGTACATAGCATGTCTCATCAACCAGACATCAGTCCTTAATTGTTTATGTCATTGCATTACGACCTTCCTTCAATTCTCATCGTATAAACATATGGTTTTAGAAATTAAGTTATAGTTACCTTTCCTAACTTATGTTTAGATTAATAATAACCAAAAAAAGAAGAAAAAAAATCAGTGCAGTTAGTACTCCACAAAGCAGGTCTATGCAAAAGTATATAAATTGAGTTCTGCAACTGCAGTTATATATGGAGACACCAATCCCTCCAACCACAGATCTCAATAGATTTCAGGCACAACCATAATTATCCTTATAAAAAAATATAAGTAACACATACTTGGACTTTCAATTGACAAAGATTAAATTGAAGTCTACTCACCAGCACGTACTGCACGTAAAAGCATTAAATAGTTTATATATTCCTTCTACACACTCAGTATATGTGGCTGTTCAAAGTGTAATGTATCGTAATGATAGAAAGCATGTATAAATTACATTAACATTTTGCTTTCATATCTTATTAAAACCCTAAGAATTGAACCAGGACACCATTAGATCAACGAAATTTAAGAACACTTTATCTCAAACTTTGACACACACACACATGTATAGTAATATAGTTCATTTTCTTATACCAGCAGTAGTAACCTAGTATTTCATTCTCATACCATGATATTGGTTATCATATAAATCCAAGGGTAAATTTGGTGGTCAAGCAAAACTGAAACTACCAGTAATGAAATATGTTTTATATAACCTCATTTCATGTTCACAAGATTTTTAGTTGGCTAGATTGTTCTGTAATTGAAGTAGGGAGCATTACTTATTAATATTATTTGAAGATAGGAAATTTGATAGAATATTGGTGCTGCATGGTTTTTTATTTCTCAATCTGGACAAGTGTATTACATTCATACATTCAGTGTAATATATTTATTTTACTACTCAAAATATTCACAAAATGAAGTAACAAAGATATCATTTTAAAGCCAATGTTGTAAATGCTTGACACGGTAGGGGAATAAATCATTTTGGAAGGAAAAAGTTGGCATTTGTTGTCCCCGTTTTCTCTGTCAAATGTTGTTCACCTTTCTTCACTAATAATATGCATTTTTCTTGTTGTTCTTCTTCCTGTCTCAGATCCTAAGGGCTTTCACCTACTACTGCAATTGAGGTTGTCTTGCTTATGGACTTATTATCATCTGCCCTCAGGCTTGCTCTTGTCAATTACTGTGGTAAACTTCATGACATTTTATTTGAATTTTTATATATTTGATTGATATCTGTTCTTGAATTTCAGTTTGTGATTGCTCTCTTTGTCTGCATGTACTGATTGAATTTATATATAGGCTTTGAGGTTTGTCATATGTAATTTTGGAAAATACCCAAAACAAAAAAATAAGTAGAGCTTGATTTTCAATGGATATGGTTTTGTGGTATGCTTAGGAACCATTTTCTTAGAGCTTGATTTCATCTAGTACTGATAAGGTTGATTTGGATTTTTTCATTTGTTTTCCACAAAGGAGAATCCTCTTTTTTTTTTTTTATAGTGTCTCATTGCATTTGGAAGAAATGGAAGTAAAGTTCTTTGGGTGAAACCTCAGTGCATTGTATTAAATCAGCTTTACCCCAAGTCATTTCATAAGCCAAAACTTCTGTTCATACAGTTTTACTTTACAAATTATGCATTTGGGTTAGGACTAGGGACAAGTTTGCCACTTGGCAGACAATTGGTTTGAAAGATAATAAATACTCAACCAAGTGTACAACTTCCTGCAGTTCTGTGTGACTGTAGCAAAAAAACACTAGGGTAAGTCAACACTATTCCTTATTATTTTTATTTTTCCTTTTTATTTATTTTAATGAATGTTCGAAAGCTAATCTATATTTGTGTTCTACTCTTCTTTTCTGTTGAATCTTTCCTGCAAATCTAAGAAAACTGACAATGGTATAACATTATTTCTGTCTGCATCCTATTCTATGTAACCCTTCCTTCAAGTTTCCAGAGAAACGACACTTTCTTCCGATGTGCACTTTTGCCACTTCAACCCAAAAAACTTCAGATTACTCTCTATTCATATTAGACCTACCCATCTCACAGCCCCAATAGAAGACAAAGCCCACCAACTGCCTTTAAAACCCTCCCTCTCTTACACACAAATAGGACATCGTTTCCCCCTTATATATATTAATTGTGCTTCTCAGTTCTATTTCATTCTCAATCACATGCAAAATTGTCAAAACCATACACTTAATTCGATAATAGGAAGGAAATGCCACATCCCCTCCTTTCATATCATTAAACCTATCTTCATTCTTTAGCCTACAAGGGAATTTAAATGTTGGGTGTGGCCTAAGGTTTTCTATTCATATTTGTGTTTATGTGAAACCAACTGAATGCAACAGATCTGAGGTCGTGAGAATAATACCAAAGGTAAAGGGAATCCATGTTGGGATGTATCTTACTTTATGTGGCTGTGAAAAGCTCAATCAGTGTGGCTTTTAGGGTTAGTTTAGTTGTTTTTGTTTGTTGGAATGTCAGTGAGGTTCTGAATATGGGAAAAAGACCTACCTCACATTATTCCATGCACTTCTGATACTCATAGTTCCTTCACTTCACCCCCCTTAAACCCCACACAAATAATGCCCTAATCTCTCAGTGATTAATTAGTTTTTACACACAGTAGATGCTCTGTCTTTACCCTTCGAAAACTCTGAAACAGTGATTCCATGCCTATACCTATCAGAGATATGGGATTTTAAATTCATGTATTCATGTAAGTTGTCCACAAGCAGAATAATGAACAACAGTACAAAGCATTAGTTTTGGGTAATGTATTAGAAGACTTGCTTGTATTACTTGTCATCATTGACAATGGAAATAGAGAGAACTCTTCAGTGAGGTAATTAAAAACCGGGTATATATATGAATCAATTAAGATAATTGTCTGGCCATAAAGATAAAGATATAATTAGGTTTGAATTGGTGGGTACTCTAACCTTTTTGGTGTCCTCTTTTGTGTTTTTGGTTTTTAAGAGAGTGAAAGAGGGACACCAGAATGTCAACTTTGACTCAGAAGTTCCCTTTTTTTCTACATTTTCTTTGTGAGGAGAAGCAAACTACAAGCCATGAGTTTGAAAGTTACCGGTGTGGGACCTCTGATGTCTTAACTTCCACCTAATATCTCTGATCACACTCTCCCTTGCTTGCTTTCATCATCTTTAAGCTAATAGCAGATTTAATCAACTCCAGTTTAGCCTTCAATATAATCCTTTTATTGTGGACTTTAATAGCCAAAGTCAGCTTGTCAAAATAGGCTTTGACTTCTCCCAAACCACCCAACCACTCCACCCCTAGCACCACATCAGCACCACCTACTTGACATGAAGGGTTTAATTTTTGCACTTAGTTCTAATCAATTGCGAGTGTTTCTTCACTTGTCTGACTATTTTTACATTCCGTCCAACTGAGTTAGTTATACTAACTGTTTTATTGCTAGGTAAACCCCCTGCAATATGCTTGACCCCACCTTCTACTCTTATCAAATTACAAGTCTGATTTTAGCTGATTTTAGTTGCATAGTAGGACCAAATTGAAGTAGCAGTATCAATATCTAATGAACACTAGTAGGGCTGCTTGCAGAATAATGACTTGGGTCTAGGGGTGATGTTTTCGTACTGATGCTTCAATGGCAACAAAGATACCAGTACCATAGGCTGAGGCAGAGACGTGTCTAGGAATCAAAATCTTAATATATTGTTGTATTTTTTTTTCTTCTCACGTGTCCCTCTCTGTCTTGCACCTTTTATTTCACCATATGCCATCTGTTATACAAAAATGACATAAACAATTCACTACTTCTGATATAGATGGAGATGAGACTGTGATGAAGTCATGTCTATAATTTATTAAAGAGTCCTCAATCTAATTACTTATATTTTAAGCTAATTAATAGTGAAAAGTACAAAAAATGTTTGTTTACATCTTTAATTTACCATTTAAGTGTAATGGATTTTAGTAACAAGAGTTAATTCTCACATCTCTCAATGACTAATCGTTGTCTTAATTCTATTAGATTAGATGACTAATTATATAAAGTTTTGGTCTATAGTTCTAGTTAGTAGTTCTAATAGGATAAAAGCCGTTACCAGTTGAACTTTGCTTTTTGGGCCATAGTTGGAATTTGTTTGCAAATGACGAGTCTCTTTTCAGAAGAATTAATAGTTATTCCGTTGAAGATCAAATTTTTACTCATTGTGTGTGTGAAGCAATAAATTTGATTTATTTACTTGAACATTGTTAGATATATTTGATTGAATGGATTATTTCTGTGCTGGTTTCAAAATGTACTATGGTATTCTAAGGTCTAGTAGTTGAACCATTAATTACATGACTATATGTGTGTGTGTGTGTGTTAAACATTGTTTTAAAGATATGTTGTGTCTTGTTTTAGGTCCAACTTATTCACTCTGTTAGCTTGTAAAGGCTTATATTGGAAGCAACAAAAACTCAATCTATCATATACTCCATATTTTCAGGTATGTCCAATGATTGTTAATTTAATGTCCCACTTTTTTTCTTTGTGTCAGCTTTTCCATTGCTTATTTTTCTTAACATGCATAACATTTTACAACCTTAGTTTCCAGTTTAAGGTTCATTACAATGATTAATACAGATAGTTTGGATTAATCGTTGAATTGAATCTTGAATTGTCCGTTTGGACAGTTCGGGAAGCAATGTATTTGTCATAATATTCATACATTTACATTACATATGGTTTTTAAAATTTAATGAAATTTCGGTGCACTGCATTTTGCATTGTTCTCCGGGTCCATACTGATTGCGGTTGAATACAACCTCCGCTTTCATGTCGTGTACTCGGAGACCAATGCGAAATGCTGCCGAAATTTTATTAAATTTAAGAAACCTTATGTAATGTAAATGTATGAATATTGTGACAAATACATTACTTTTTGAATGGGATAGGGCCACACCTCATAGGATAGATGACATACATTTGCATCCATATAAGTGTTTTATAGAAAAGGTTTGACAGCAGATGGAAAACATGGATTGTACTTGGATGAAAGCACCACGCATTACGGATCAGTACGAATTTGGGGTTGAACAATTTCTTGAATTTACAACCCGAAATGCCCCATCTTTGTGGGGAAAATATTTTTGCCCTTGTGTCAAATGTGGGAATGGGAGACGCTAATCCATAGATGAAATTAGAACTCATCTAATATGTGAAGGTATCATTCTGAGTTATACTAACTGGATATGGCACGGTGAATTGCCAGCCAGTGAAATAGCGACACAAGCTTCATCTGTTGATGTGAACAATGTCGACCGTATAGAAGACATGATACGCGACCTGGGAGAAGAAAGTTTTCGACAAGCACATGCACCGATGTATTCTAAACTAGAGACTGATTCAAAGATTCCTTTGTATGCTGAGTGCACATCCTTCACACGGTTGTCCGCAGTGTTATCTTTGGTTAACTTGAAGGCCAGGTTTGGATAGAGTGACAAAAGTTTCCCAGAATTGCTTGTACTGTTAAAGAAAATGCTTCCTGAGGACAACACGTTGCCCAATACTCATTACGAAGCAAATAAGATTTTATGCCCAATGGGGATGCAATACCAGAAAATACATGCATGCCCTAATGATTGCATTTTGTACCGAAATGAGTTTGCTGAATTGCGCAGCTGCCCCACTTGTGGATCCCCTAGATACAAATTCATAGACGATGAGGGAAGTAATGAAAAAAACTCTTTCACCGGTCGTCCTACAAAAGTCTGTTGGTATCTTCCAATAATTCCAAGGTTTAAGCGCTTGTTTGCTAATGCCAATGATGCAAAAACCTGACTTGGCATGCATATGGGAGGAATAATGATGGAAATGTTCGACATCCCACCGATTCTCCTCAATGGAAGGCAATTGACCGTACTTATCCACATTTTACAAACGACCCAAGAAACCTAAGGCTTGCCCTGGCTTCTGACGATATGAATCATTTTGGTAGCTTATCCACTAACCACAGTTCATGGCCTGTATTGCTTATGATTTACAACCTGCATCCTTTGTTGTGCATGAAGCGAAAATACATTATGTTGTGTATGATGATAGCGGGTCCAAGACAACCAGGAAATGATATTGATGTGTATCTGGCGCCATTGATTGAAGACTTGAAGCAATTGTGGGTTGACGACATTGATGTCTTTGATGGGTATCTGCAGGCCAGTTTCAGGTTGCATGCTATGGTTTTTTGTACATTTAATGACTTTCCAGCCTACGGGAATTTGAGTGGATATAGTGTCAAAGGACATCACACATGTCCTATATGTGAAAAACATACATGCTTTGTCCAACTTAAACATCAAAAGAAGACAATATATACAAGGCATTGGAGATTCCTCCAACCCTTTCACCCATATCGACGGTTGAAGAAGGCTTTTGATGGTTGTCAAGAGAATGAAATGGCCCCAACACCATTAGCAGGAAAACAAGTTTATGACCGTGTGAAGGATATCATGACTGTTTTTGGAAAAGGCCAAAAAAAGGATGCATCTGACAAGCAAATTTGGAAGAAAAGATCCATTTTTTTTATCTTCCATATTGGTCCGATTTGGATGTAAGACACTGTATTGACCTAATGCATGTTGATAAAAATGTTTGTGACAGTTTGATTGGCACCCTCGTTAACATTCAAGGGAAAACAAAAGATAATTTGAAATCTCACCAAGATTTGGTTGAAATGGGTATACGACACGAATTGCATCCTATTGAGCAAGGTCGACAAACGTATTTACCCCCTGCAAGCCACACTTTGTTGACAAGAGAAAAAAAAATTTTGTCAGTGTTTGCGGACAATAAAAGTCCCACAAGGATACTCTTCTAATATCAAGAGCCTTGTATTCGTCAACGACTTGAAATTGGTAGGGTTGAAGTCTCATGATTGTCACGTGTTGATGCAACAAATTTTGCCTATTGCTATTCGTGGTATATTGCTTGAAAATCTTAGGGTTGCAATTACTCGTTTGTGCTTCTTGTTTAATGCTTTTTGCAACAAAGTCATCGACCCAAAACAGTTGGATGATTTGGAGAACGAGGCTGTGGTTGTGCTTTGTCAATTGGAGATGTTTTTTTCTCCATCTTTTTTTGACATAATGGTCCACTTAATTGTTCACATAGTAAGGGATATCAGGTTATGTGGTCTAGTGTTTCTACGATGGATGTATCCTGTTGAGCGCTACATGAAAGTGTTAAAAGGTTATACCAAGAATCAATACCGTCCAGAGGCTTCCATTGTTGAAAGATATGTTGCCGAAGAAAGTATTGAGTTTTGTTCTGAGTACATCGATGCACTTAAACCTATTGGGATTCCACAAACCCATCATGAGCTGTCTACGGGAGGTAACGGTACACGGGGATACAATGTAGTGACATCAGGTTTGAAAGATGTTTTGAATAACATTTGTAGTGACATCAGGTTTAATTGTAGTGACACGGGGATACAATGTAGTGACATCAGGTTTAATTGACATCAGGTTTCACAAGCACATTTGTATGTTTTGAATAACACAAAAGATGTTTTGCCTTACATTGAAATGCACAAACAATATTTGAAAGACTGTCACCCAAGATTGAACTTGATGAAGGTGTTGCAAGAACATAATAGAACTTTTGTTACCTGGTATAAAGACCAAATTCTTTGTGACGACAGTGCCTCAAAGACATTACGACTGTTAGCTGTTGGCCCGAATCTTAATGTCCCCACTTGGAAGGGATATGATATCAATAAGTATTCCTTCTACACAAAATCACTAGATGATCATAGTAATGTCCAGAACAGTGGGGTCAGTGTTGACGCGGCTTCTGAGCACTTTTGTGGTGCATCTGATAACAACCCGATTCGAGCTTCCCTGCCTTACTTTGGAGTTATTCAAGAAATATGGGAGCTGGATTATACAGCATTCAGAGTGCCTGTGTTCAAGTGTCACTGGGTAAACAGTAACACTGGTGTGCATCAAGATCGATATGGCTTTACGTTAGTTGAACTGGATAAGGTCGGTCATAAAGACGAGCCTTTTATTTTGGCAGAACAAGCCAGACAGGTCTTTTATGTGCAGGATCCGTGCGATTCAAGATTTTCTGTGGTCTTACATGGCAGAACGTCAGGCGTAACTAACCAAAATGATGAAAATAGTTTTGATATTAGTGACATACCTGCTTTCTCAACATGAATGCCTTCCATTGTTAAGACCAAGAAGTTGACGATGAACATGCAAATCGTGTTGATCATGATGAAGGTTTATGGGAGAACATTCATACTTAACTGCCTGATATTCAAGTAATGGTTTTAATTACGAAAATATGTAATTTAAAATAACTACATTTTTCATCATTAATTACATGAGTTGACAATTTTTTCAATGTTATCATTTATGTATTTTATTGGATTTACTATTGTTTTTCAGATTGATGGCAACACCTCCTTTGTCCCCTCCCAATTCAAATGACGCTTCAGATTGCACATCTAAGAGGAGTAGACAATCCATGAAGCTAAGAAAGTTGACTTTGAGAAGCTTGGATTCGGCTAGACCAACGGTAAATGTGAACCCTAAGACTGGGAGAGCATCAGGCAATAACAAAGACAAGTTCCATAGTTATCTTGGTGTTGTTACAAGAGAGAAGATTGCTATTACACATTGCAATTGGAACGATGTACCAGACTCCCTAAAGGATCTAGTATGGGATGACATTGTGGTATGCGTCCTTAGTAACGCTTTGTTTTATGTAGTTAAACAATCAGGTGCTATTGTTTTGGTTTCCCTTATTTTTATGCTTCATTTGTTGTTGCAGGCAAAATTTGATATCCCCGAAGCTCCAAAAGCAAAGAAGAAGGTTATGGCATTGGTGGCAACTAGATGGAGACAATTCAAGTCTAGCCTAACTACTAAATACATCTATGCTGACCCAAATAGGCAACGTAAAGATGATCCGTCGGTTGTGTATGGGCTGGACACGCACACATGGGAGGAATTTGTTGCAAACCGAAAATCCCTAAACTGGCAGGTTAGAAAATAAATTGACATTTTGCATCAATGAAATGACCTTGTTAATGATATGGGATTCAACTGTCACATAACCTAATCGAAATTGTGGGTTGACAAGGAATTAGGAAAAAGGCCCAAGAAACTCAAAAATTGAATGATTGCCCACATGTTTTGTCTCGTGGGGGCTATGATTTGCTGGAAAAGAAGCTGATGGAGGAAAAGATAAAGAGACGACAGCAAGATGCAAGAAATACTGAAGATTCGTCATCCATTGTTTATCCTCCTTCTCCAATTCCAAGACAGGTGAAGTGGAAGATGGCCCAAACAAAGAAATATGGGCATATGACATCTATGAAGGCACAACAAATAGCTGAAAAAATTGTAAGTTGAAAAAAATCCTTGATCTGTTACATTAAGTTGCATTATTTTTTAATTATGTTACATAATGATGTCATGGTTGTAGGACTCTTTAGAACAACAAGCCACACATGGCAGATTTGTTCCCGAAGGTCAAAATGACATACTAAATGCTGCCATAGGAAAACCGGATCACCCTGGTCGTGTTCGCTGAGAAAGGGCAGGTGTCACAATCAGCCAATACTTTGGACACCAATCACGTGGCTCTAGTAGTATGTCTTCTTCCATCAGACCAGAACAGTTGGCTGAATTAATCAAAAATCTTAAGGAAGAATGGAAGCAAGAGTTGAAGGAAGAAATCAAAGTTGAGTTTTCTCAAATGACCTCACCAATAAAAAACCCAGTTGAGCCAGAAATAGAAAATGTAGTTGCAAATGTGAGCACAAGAGGGAGTTGTGTGGAAAACCCAGCCATTCCATCTGCTGAAGAACATGGTAATGATGTTGGGCTGCCTATGGGGTTGTACGTTCAATGTAACGGTTCTACACGCCTAGTGGCATTGGCAAAAGTTTATCCCGGAAACTCCACCATTCACAACATAGATTTTGCATGACAAATTTATTTCAAGTTTGACAATCATATGTTTACCACATTTAGGATTCAGAAAAGTCTCAAAAATAGGTAGTTGAAATAGTTTCAAGTCCTACACAAACTCCAGATGAACTTGATGCGTTGGCTGATTTGATTAAGATCCTACCTGAAATTTACTACAAACCTGTTGCGGTGCCGTGGGACGGGTCTAAATTTGGACATGCAAATGTTAAATCCTCAATGTTTATAACATTTACTGATGTGAATGAAATTATAGCAGGGGACAGGTGTTTGAACATATCTATACTGCAGTTGTGGATCATGTAAGTAAATGTGCAGTGAATAGTTTGTTCAATTTGGTTATTTTTCATAGTCCTTACAAATAAATATGTTTCTTTTCAAATTTATAATAAGGTTTATGGTGGAGTGGACTGCAACATTGGGTTTCACGTCAGCGTATGCATTTTTTGAGCATCAATCAATACACAACGCAAAGGATAGACGTGCACAATGCCAGGGATACATTGAAACATGGATGAAGGATTCACAAAGATAACTGTACCTAGGAGCATACTTGAATCAGTAAGCTAAATCTACACTGAGCTATTGTAAATGAAAAATGAAACTGCTAATGCTTACAATTTTTTAACCCTTAACAGGGCCCATTGGCAACTCTTTATTCTTTGTCCTAACAACGATACCATTGTATGGCTTTGTTCCTTGCGTAAGAAGGCTGATGTTCACATAAAAGCCGTAATTAACAAGTAAGTTGTCACAACATCATAAATTGGCCAATTACACAGTTACGAACACAACTCATTTAGACATTAACCACAATTTGAATTTGTGTTAAAACTAAATCAGTGCAATGAAGACATTGAGTACCACTAGAGACGGTAAACCTAATCCACCTGCACCCACCTGGATTGAGTTAAAGGTTAGTCTTTCAAACAATGCAATACATGCATTGATGATATTTAACAATGTTTGGATGTAAACTTTTGGATATGTTTGTTGTTGAATTTAGAGCAATGTTCAACTCGGAGGATATGAGTGTGGGTATTATGTAATGCATTGGATGTGGAACATTGTAACTGGGGGGAAGAAGAATGACTGGAGCAAGGTATAATTAGCGTAATTTGTTTACATTCCTTAAATTATTGGGTAATGTATATGTGTCAATTAAATGTCAACTAAATTTATTTTCATCCATATTTTTGTTGCAGTGCTTTTGTGATGCAACACCGTTGGACATTGAACAAATAAGTAAACTTCGCAAGCAATGGGCATCATTTTTGTTGGAAGTTAAAAGAAGTCAAGATTCTGATTTGTGGACCATGTCACCACATATCTATGCTTAAGTTGTTTTTGTTGGTTATTGACATAATTTTAAACATTGTCTTGCATTATGAACATTGTGTCACCTACCATGGATATTGGTGTCTTTTAGAAGTACAGAAAATGTCATTGTATCTGCCTCACATGGATCCTTTAGACTTAGCCTTTTGCCTTATGCAATTTCTATTTTAAGACAATGAAAAAGGCTATTTTAAATCACAATGTTTTGTTACTAAAAGCTGTAAATTTTGCCAGATACATTACCATTATCTCTTGGGAGTGATATTGCTGGAAGACATATTAGTTTTGCTATCTCCCTGACATAATTGTAATAATATTTAATTTAATGTTTCATTGAAAAAATCAAGCAGTCAGATGTAGGTGTTGAACAGGCCAGCAGTCAGTGGTTTGTAATTGGTGTACTCAAATGCCAGAATGTAACAGGAACCATCAACAACCACCACAGAATGAATTTCTGCATTTGTATGAACATGAGTACTTGTCTGTAAGTTTTGCCTTATAAAAAATCTACACTATTTCGTCTACAATATGGGATGTTGCAGGGACTTGACTTAAACTTTTCCTTTATTACAATTATCTATGTACTTTTACATTTGCTTTTTTGTTTTTATTCTTTTTAGTTTTCTGGGTTCATATTGCTTATGAGTTAATTGATATATTGATGGTGAACTATTATATTATGTGGCGTGTGTAGGTGATAAAAGGTCCCTGGATCACATTCCCATGCCTTGTGAACATTCTGTTGCGATTTTGATTATGCTCGATCTCACCAGTCATTGTACACTAAATAGGTACTTGAGAGATATTATTATCTGTGTGTCATGAATTCGGTGGAGGGTTCTTACATAATTTGTGTGGTTTTTTTGTCTACTTTACTATGGTCGTGCAATGTTGTTGGATGGTAGATTGAAGAAAACTATGAGTTGTATTTCACTAAATCTACCCAAGGTAGTCAGTGTTGAAATGAGTGTCGTTAAGGTATTGGGAGCCCATAAACTTTGAGGTGAGAGGCACCGAAAAGCAATGTCTTGCAAACTCCAACTGTATTTTCACTTAGCCCCAGCTATTTTTCCTTGCCTCATTAGTCTTATGTTGCTTGTTACCATTTAAATGTAAACTGTTGATTAAAGGTAACATTGGCTGACTGAGCCAGAATATTTGAGATGATTTGACTCCTGAATATTTGGTTTACCTTGGAACAAAACTGTGTCTTTTTGTTCCCACTGATCGAATAGATTTATGAGAGGATTTGCAATGCTGTCATGATGATGCAGGTCCTAATGATCATACAATAGCACCTGTGAATCATTGAAGTGATTTATCTTATTAAGACGATGTTCTCACACTGCAGAACATTGATGGAAGTCTTATGAGGATTTTTCAATTAATTTGAGTTTCGAAAGTCACTTTGGATTTCTATACTACAAAGATGGGCCAAGTACGGATGAATGCTGGAGTCAGAGGAATACCCTTTACCAACAGAGGTTTTTTTTTTTCCCACTGTCATGATTTAAGTCCTCAAACTGTCTTGCTTAAATATATATTATGTCTACATATTTGTGTTCAGCTTAAATATTGCAATTAATTTTCAGCTTGAAGTTTTTGTTGGAATATTGTGTTATGTTATATACGGGGAATATCGTAAGTGAATTTATTTCTCAGAAATGAAAACTATAATTTTTAATTAGTGCTGAGATTGAAATTAGAAAAGCATATTGAAGTGCACTTGGTTCAGCAGATGAGTTGTAATAACGAATTAAAGGAAGAAAATTCATCCTTTTCATTCCCTTTTCCTGCTGGGGCTTTGGGGTGTAGTCTAATTCTTAAATACATTTTGTTGTTTTTTTCTTTTCGTGGCTGCAGGAATGGCCATTGTTGCAGCTCCTCATTCCAAGTTATATACATTCTTGACCTACTTATTCACAAATTTTCCAGTCAAACCAACTGACCCATTAATGTCATATTGAAATTTAATCCTTAGTTTATGGTATTCTATGAGACATAGGTCATTCTGTTTCATGATTAATGATCGATTTGGTTGTACTACAGGGACCACAACACAAGATGAAACTGGTTCCCATTGACCTTCAAAACAGGCCAGCTTGAACAAATAGCCTTAATACAACACAAGATGAAGCTTTTTCTCAAGAAAGATTGGAGCTTGCAAACTTTGTGAAGAACAACCCTCTCTTTGCGGAAGTGGGCAATGTTAGGATGATTGTTAAGGCCAACTTGGTTACTTATAGAGGACCCACTATGGTCACTAATAACCTCCACGCTGCTGCCATTTTGTTAAAGGAAGGTGGACTCTGGGATTGGTTCATCAATCTCAGCGCTTCCGATTACCCTTTGATCACTCAAGATGGTACCCTCTTTGTCTTTCTTGATCAGTCGGTGTTTTTTTTTGTTGGTTTCCGTGTCTGTTTTAGGGAAATTTTGTTGATTTCTTATCTATTTTCTTTCTCTCAATTTTGTGTTAATTGTTTTGAATGCTGCTGTTTTGTTTTGGATTGTATTTCTGAGATGTGATGTGAGAACCAGATGTGTGTGTATCTTATTGGTAGTAGATTTTGGTCCGAGATAAATATGGAGAGTTTATGAATTTTAAATTGGTCTGATCTGGTCCCAATCTGTGTCCAAGTTGTTCCATTTGTTGGCTTGCTCATCAATGAGTTGTTTTTTGTTAGCAGACAGTCTTGTTCCTCTTTCTCTCTCTCTTGTTGTAGCCCGGGGTGGTGGAGGATGAGGAATACTAGGTTTCAGATAAAAGTAAAATTGCTTCTAACTCCACTAGTTTTTGCATTGATATTTTTTTTTAAATGTTTTGAAGAGTAACCACTAACCACTGTGCCATGTATATTGGATGCATGATAATATTCATATAAAATAAATAAATTTCTGTTGTGGATATTATGATGGTTTGCTAGTTAAATATACTTAAAATCTGTAATTTGTTGAAATTGTGTTGCCCTGTTTTCACAATCACCTGCTACATCTCTTTTGCTCAACAGATCTGCTGCATACACAATCAGATTAAACATTAACAATCAGATTTATACTGCATAAATCAGCTTTAATACAAGCAAAGTCATAAAATTCCATTTAATGATGTGATGTGAATGAGGAAAATTGTTTTAATTTGAACAGATAGCCTTAGAACTTAAAACATGATGCGTTGTTTGGTCCTTTGTGATAAGAACTGGTCCCACATCCATTCTAGATACTGGGAATTGACTGTAACTATTTTCCCAATTTTTAATTCTGGTTTGAATCACAATTCAGGTTTTATATTTCACATACTATCAATGTGACTTCTGCTGAGTCTGTTTTGGGCTTGGCACTGAAGGCAACTGAATCCCTTGGCCAATGTCTTAATTCAAGAATGGACCTGGCATGCTGTAGAGCAGTACAAGTTATGAAGCCAAGAAGCTTGCTGCTACTGGTCCTTTTAGCTCTTATATATAATTTAAAACATCTTATTTCAATCTTAAGCATCAACTCTCATTAAGTAATTGTGTTGCTTGCCTTCCACTGTTATTACTCACTTTGTAACTGTAGGCAGCAGTGTAAGAGATTTGTTTTAATGATGTATATAAAATCATGGTTTGTTAATTGGTTATAAAGCAAAAATATTTCTTTTAGTCTCATTGTATTTGACATAATTTGTTAATGGGTTTCTTATTTAATTTATGGAATATAAATTCTTCAATGTGATGTTTTATTGTTAGTGTAAATTGACCTAGGTCCATCGAGTATAAAACCGTCTTTGTATTTATGCATAAATAAAAAAAATCGTCTTTGATTACCCTTTTTGAAAAAAAAAATTGTAGAATACATTCAAAGACGGTTCTTTGGTAAAAACCGTCTTTGTATCCCCTTAATTTAAAAAAAAAAAATTATTTGAATAATACATTCAAAGACGGGTCTTGAGTAAAAACCGTCTTTGTATGCACACATACAAAGACGGTTCTTGCTCAATAACCGTCTTTGTATCCCTTTTTTTTTAAAAAAAAATTTAAATACAAACAAAGACAGTTCTTTGTTAAAAATCGTCTTTGTATGTGTACATACAAAGACGGTTTTTACTCAATAACCGTCTTTGTATCCCCTTAATTTAAAAAAAAAATTATTTGAATAATACATTCAAAGACGGGTCTTGAGTAAAAACCGTCTTTGTATGCACACATACAAAGACGGTTCTTGCTCAATAACCGTCTTTGTATCCCTTTTTTTTAAAAAAAAAATTAAATACAAACGAAGACGATTCTTTCTTAAAAATTGTCTTTGTATGTGTACATACAAAGACGGTTTCTCCCAAATAACCGTCTTTGTATCCTCTTTTTTTTTTAAAAAAAAAAATTCAATAATACATTAAAAGACGGTTCTTGGGGAACAACTGTCTTTGTATGTATACATACAAAGATGATTTTTTCCAACAACCGTCTTTGTATCTCATTTAAAAAAAAAAATTAAATACAAACAAAGACGATTTTTGAGAGCCGTCGTCGAAAGTTTTACTTTTCAACGACACGCGCAACAAAGACGGTTTTACAACCGTCGTTGTATGCCCTTTAGAACCGTCGTGGATTGTGCTGTCTGTAGTAGTGCTAGATCAAAGGCTAGTAATTTAAGTAGGGGAATATCAATAATTGATAATATATATTTGGGATTTTGTTAGAATTAAAATTGGGAAAAATTAGGATATATGTGAAATCACAATCCTAAGCTACTTATGATAACTCTTTTCACATGAACTCTTATATCTCAATTCTTATTTACTAAATTGAGTAATTGACCATGACTGTCTTTTTATTTTATTTAAACTCTTAACGACTTAGTTTAACAAAATTAATTGTTCGGAAACATAACTGATTCTTTGGATTCAATATCCAAATTTTTAGTTCATTGTTACTATTGTGTAAGGTATACTTATCCTATTGCGAACTTACTTTATATATGCACCATACTTTATCGCTTTTAGACAGAGTTGCAGCTAGAAAGAAGTTAAATTTACACATTATCATAAAAAAACAACACAATATGAAATAAATATAAGGTTTCATTTTCAAACTTGTTGAGATATCTTATTTATAAACAAAATAACAAAAAATGAGCTCTTAAAAATACTCTTCAAAGACAAGTGAAAATTATAGTGTAAAAGAGCACAGATTCAAGGCATATACCTAGTACTTGGATAGCGCACATCTTTGTGATGACAAATTTATCAAGCACGTAAAAACCTATTGTTTGTTCCAGTTCTTCAATTCACTAATATAATAGTAAAAGTTGTGCGAGTAAACGATATAGTTGCGGTCAAAGAAAATGAAGATAACAAATTAATCGACCATTGTGAAATTTTTGATTTGTTGTTTAGTAAGCTAAAGTCCCTATAAATGTTTGCTAAAATAGAAAGTGCACGTGTTATTTTTATCTCTTTAGGTTGATATATTACGATACAAAAAACACTTTTTAAAATGTCCATATTATCTAATAGGGTAAATAAACCATGACAACCATTGCGACAAGAATCCCTTGTGATATTCATGGCTCTCGTTCCTCGATCTTGAGGATCTTGACTCATAAAGTATATATGATTTGCCATTTTGACAAAATATTTGGAAAAACAATCTACATATTTCAAATTTTCTTGTTTTACATCATTGTCACACATCACTTGGTGTGTAGTCATAGTTCTATATGATCGCACCAGCATGCAAATTATGTTATAAGCGAAATTTTGAAATAATTGTTAATATATATATATATATATATATATATATATATATATATATATATATAAATGTGTGTGTGTTTGTATGTCTATCAAGTTGTTTAAATCCTTTAGTTGTTGATATAAAACAAGCATAAGAATGTTACAACATTTTGCTTAGGGCAAATAATAACCAATTGTTGATGTTTCTTGCGAATTGAATATGATTTATTAATAGGCCTATAATATCGTATTAATTACAAAACTATTTTCTTACCCATGTCACATTATGCTAGGTACCACTTCTTATTGCTATTAAATATCCTAGTATTAATACATTTTTTTATTATTTGTGTATCGTTTCCTACAAATTGTTGGAAGTAAAGCAGGCAAAAGAATCCATACATGTCCATTTGTCATGCATACACATGCTATGGACATATACCTATGATTGGAAAGGAAAAAAAACATATTTATGTAAGAGTTGAACACTTAATTATTCATCTAGAGCATAATATTTACTTGCACTGGAAACACTAGATAAGCAAAGCATTTCACCCAATTTGAAGCATTAAAGGTCCTTTCTGCCACATGAAGAACTCTATCTCTTAGCCAATAACATCTAACCCAATTTGACGCATTAAAGGTTCCTTGATTTTTGTTATTACTACACACATATGTGCAATGATATTAGGTGTTGTGAGATTAGCCTTGTAATGAATTTACTAGAAATAACAATATACCACTTATTAGATTCTCTGACTAATGCCCTTAATTAGTATAAGATGCTCAATCAAGTCTCTTTGAGCCATTACTTATCACTTTTATTACTGGTTGACTAGTACATTCGTCGAAGAGGTTCTACACAATCCGCCATATTTCCATACTCATCTAATCATCATTTTTCCATACAAATCTAATCTACGAACCAAGAAGTTTTTGGCATACAACTTAGACTTTTTAGCAACAACAGTGGGGGACAATATATGATTATGGCCAGATTGAGTGAATCTTATCTTGGAGCATTAATCTCTAAGATAATCATATTAATATACAAGTAACTAACAACCATGCTTAACATGCATTAATGTTGCAAAGAGGCAAAATATATTTATAAGTAATCCTATATTATTTATAATCTCCTAAATTAACAACATTATTCACCTTCTCAGTTATGTATCCATAGATTATCTTTGACATTCTTTATTCTATTTCTCATGACAAGCAAGTAGAGGTGAAGGAGGAACATCAAAAAATGAGTTAGATTAGATAACTTCTGGTTGTTGGTTCCATTTCTGTTTAATTATTTATTCTTTAAGCAACTCATAACCCCAATGAGACAATTTGTGCATATATAACTTCTTTGCTTGAACTTATTTTGTTTTTCTCTTATTTCCTAATGGTAAAAATATAAATCAAGAAATTGACAAGCATAAAAAATCAATTCATGTATTAATAAAACGAATAAAGAATAACGTTCACTAACAAAAAATGTAGGGTTCTCTTAACTCTAGACAAAAGGTTTTTGGCTAATATATATTTCATACATTAACCACAATTTTTAAGTTGATAATAGGACAAAATATGTTTTTAGTCACCCAATTATTTAAGATTTTTATTTTTAGTCTCTCAACTAAGATTTGACTAATCTTGATCCTTCAACTAACTTTTTTTTGGTCTTTTGTTCTTGTGGTCAAATTTTTCCATTAAATGATAATCCCATATTTGATTTGTGGCATCATTTTTTTCTCTGATGACTAAAAATTCTCAGAAATTGCTTCCAAAACACCAACCTTGCCTTTGCCCATTTTTAGCTCTCAAAGTCGTCTTCATCTAGCATGACCTCCCACTTCTCAATGCAAGAAAAAAAAGAAAAAAGCAAACAACACTTGGATCACCCAACATATAAAATGGAAACTTTTATAATCAAAATCGAAAAGCCCCAACAATATGTCAGGATTAGAAGACTGAGTCGCTGGTTGCTTCAGTTGTCTTCGCTAAATTAGGAATAGGGCCGATGCTAGGTGATAGAGTTCTTTTTCCTCTGCGCATTAGTAGTGAGATCTCCGGCAAACTCTGGTAAAAAGAGCAACACCGACGAAAAACTCATAAAAAGCCTCCACAACTCATTCTCGACAGAACACTGAAGTGGGCACCATTGCACCAGGTTCAAGTTGTTCATGAAATCCTCATGAGATAAAATAGATTATCACAACACAATCAATTTGGGATAAAATCAATTTATGATTCCCTCCCTAAACACAAAATCAAAACTATTCTCACCACATCACAATCAGCACCATTTCAAGATAATCCTCGTACCAATTTGGGAACCTTGGTTTTCCCCTAAGTCATCATTCAGACCTGGTTGAACATCAAACAATATGTTAAGGGTTATTAGAACACTACTACAAAAGGGGTATTTTACGACGCACCTTCTAAGACGGTTTCTAAAAAACCGTCTTAGAATGTGAAGCGGTGACAATTTTGTAAATAATAAGAGATGTACGAAGACGATTTTATAATAATCGTCTTAGAAGGTGAGGGTTCAAAGATAGTTTTAATAAAGTCGTCTTAAAAATAAAATTACAAATACGGTTTTGTTATAACCGTTTTCAAAATAAAAATAAAGTATTAAAATTACATTCTCATTCTCAGTCTCCACTCTCATTCTTATACTTAGTTAAAATGTCATTCTCTCTCTAAGTTCATCAAAGGTAGAAGAAAATGGCAGAGGTTACATTGTCGGAGGAGTAGGTGAACGAAGGTGCTAAACTCCTTCGACCACCATGAGTCAACGTCGACACCACCAAGCCTTCTTCATCCTCGTACTTGTTGCGAGGTGATCTCTTCTTCAAACCCCTCCTAGTTAGGGTTTTGATTACCACTGTAATCTATTTCCATTCCCTTTTCTATCCAATTTTCTCAATCTAGACTCATTTGAATGTGTAGATTTTGAGAACGAAGACAGCGACAGGTACGAGAACGAAGGTGCTAAAAAAACCCTAACATTATTTTACTAAAGGTTCGTTTCCATTTTCAAGTGTGATTTTTATTTCCATTTTATTTTTTAGGGATTGAGGTTCTTTCGATTAAATATTTTGTGCATTTACATTTGTACTCAATTTAAGGTTCAAACTTATTTGTATTTGTATGTCTACTTGTGTATATATATTTTTTCTCTTTGTCCTTTGTAATTTATTTGAAAGAAGCAACATGCTTGTCCTTTTTACGCAGGAGAGGGAAAATCTCTTCCTAATTGATGATATGAAACACTATGAAATACTTGAACAAATTGGAAGGATCAGCCCATGGAAGTGGTCCAAAGTAGACAATATACCACTTAATCCAAAATGCATCCAATAATCCTTCATTTTTTTCAATGTTCCTCCTATTTTTGTCTCTGCTCAAGTTTCACATAAGTACAACTTAAACTTCTCACAATGAAGATATAAAGAGTACATAAACATTAAACTAAATGGTAAAAGCATTTTTTTCTATTTTTTAAAAAAAGATGTACATATTATTCAATCTAATTGCTCAAATAAATCATGACTATATTCCAAAGTGTTATTACCAAAATCTGGAAATTCCACGTATGAGGTAGGCGTGGTCAATGTGGACTCCAAATTCTGCACGTGAACGGTGAGTTGGCCTTGTTTAGAGGAAGAACCTGCAAAACAAAGGAAAAATACTCCGACGCTCAAGTAAGTACATCACTTATAAGAGAATAACTAAGTGTTATTTCATAAGAATAAGAGTGTGAATATTCAAGTGTGTACTCGAGTCTGAATGGAGTGAGTAGTGTAAATTGAGTGTGTCAGAGAGAACCTGTAAGGTTGTATTTATAGTGTGGAGTATGGGCTTTGGGCCTTTGTTTATTGATAATCTGTTGATAAGATAATAACAGATAATAGCAGACAGTTATCTAATTTAAACATAAGATAATGTGTACCTTATTGATATGTTGTTACTTGTAGATAAGTAGCAGCTTGTAGATAACTTATGAAGATATGATAAGATAAGGTGGTTGCACCAATTTGAATAATCAGGCATAGTTGATATGCTTTTAATAAGGAGATATGCACAGTAGGCGTCCGTGCTCCTGTAGAAGGTCGACGTCCGCGCTCCTGTAACACGTGTGTCCAGGTTGACACTTGGAGAGTGAATAAACACTATTAATGTGACAGTACTGACGTGGAGGGTGTCCATGTGTACAGTGACCTTGCAGTGATGGCCTTGTGTAATTTTACCATATTTGGACGGTACATAAGCCCCTCAGCCTCTAAGCCAATTTATGGGCGAAAGAGGGTGAAAGAGCGTTGATAGAAAATGTCTGGTGTCATGATAGTAATATGATGAACATTGTCATCCCCCGAGCGTGGACAAGTGATGTCGAGTGTCGAGGTTAATAGCTTTGTTAAGGAGTATCATGAACATGGACTGGATTGACCTGATTGTGTGGATACTTGAACTTGGACAAGGTGGTCCGGGTTGTAAATGTTGAGCTGTCCACGGTAGACTATTTTGGTTTAGTGGATAAATCTAAACTTGGTAGGTAAATGAGGCGTCAAGTATGATGATAAGTTTGAGCATGGCAGGTAAGTGAGGCGTCGAGTCTGATGACTTCTGCCAAAATATGACCGTTGATGTGATTATTGAGAATATGCATTGTGCCTTCATAAATGCTAGCAGTCGTGTGCCGCCCACGCATCATTAACCGTGCACACACATCACTCGAAGAGTGGATACGTTATGGAGAACGTACGGTAGTGGGTAAATGTGGTCAATCATGATGCAGGCTTCTAGGGGACGTTTCAAAATCCTGTCAGTAACCGTCGAGCCTCGCCCTCTTTAAATATATGGGACTTCTGCCATTTCTACTACTCCCGTGTCCTTGCTTTCTCAAGTCTTCTTCTTCATTCTTCATTTCCTTCTTCTTGCTTAAGCTTCCTTTCAAAAATGTCTGAATCACCATTATCCAACTCTGACCTAGGTATAGGGGGCAGTGACTTAGGAGGTTCAGTTGAACAGTGCGTTATGCGCGATGTGATCTCCATAGGTGACTCTTCAGAGGAAAATACCTATGGAGGAGTTTCAAACAAATCATCTTCTTTCTCTGAGAAAAGGGCGAGTTCTCATCCTCGTCAGTAAGCAAAGGTGGAGGTCCTTTTACCGTTGACCATCATCCCTGCTCCTTCTCCGGGTAGGATAAGGTAGAGTACTTCTGGGGGCGTCAGAGCTTCCTTCCGCGTGTGTCATAGTCCGGGCGTTGTGTCGCTATCTGCTACTCCGACTATGCCTAGTTTTAAATGTGTGAGGAGAAAGGTTCTGCAGAGATTATTAACTCCAATGAGGGAGATAAAAGTGCAGAAGCTCATCAATATCTCTGTTGAAGCGAGTGGAGACCGCCTCACCAGAGCCGTGTGGAGATCGTCTCACCAGAGCCGTCAAGGCATAGGAGTAGATTACTGATTGAGCTATTGTATGTCAAGAGCGATGGTGATCGAACATACTTAAGGTAGAGCTTTGCTGAAGGAGAAGATATGGACGTAGTCAACGCATATGGTAACATCATATTTGCTTTATTTTAACTTTGGGTCGTAAAGGCTTTGTAAAGTGTTGACAAATTAATGAAATGTTCCTTTTGCTTTAATTCTTCTATATCTTCTTTATATATATATATATGTGTGTGTGTGTGTGTGTGTGTGTATGTGTGTGTGTGTTGTCTTCTATTTGTGTTGGTGAATCGTAAGCCGCTTGAATTGAGACTCTATGATTGACAACGTCCCACTTTACTTGCTGAGACTTGGAAGCAAACAAACTACCAAGAATGTAACTTGGGTTTGTAGTGTCAAGCGCGATTCTTGGAATGTTATCGGATTCCTATTTTCGCAAATGACTAAGTCTTTAGCTTTGCTTGTCGAGGTTCCCGTTTATGATATGTGTTAGGAATATGTCTTAGTCTTGGAAATGTCAAGGGTTGACCGTGGACGTCTGCATTGAACTCTTGCTTCTGTAAATAGCTAAGTCTTTTAGCCTAGCTTGTCAAGGTTCTGCATGAATTGGAAATACCAAGATTGCTTCTTGGGTTTAGGATGTCAGGGACGGACCATAGACAATTTTTCCTGCAAGACAAAGCAATCCTATGGTACTGCATGTCAAGATTCCAGAGGAGTTTAAGTACCAAAAATATTTCTTGGGTTTAATGTGCCAAGGGGACCTTGGACTATAATATTCCAAAGATGTTTCCTTGGATTTTTGTATAGCTCATATTCTTGCATGAATAGAATTTGTGAGCACTGAAATCATCAAAGTCGAGCTTTGAATACCTCATGTTTTCATAATGGATAAGTTGGTGAATACGAGGTTGACCACAGATAGTCCTCAAGCTTTGTAAGTTGTGAGTTGTCAATAATGTTAATAACTATGCTGGTCAAGGATGGACCTTGAGCATTTGTTGCTGCAAAACAAACAATCCTATGGTCCGCCATGTCGGGGTTCCATAGTCTATAAGAGTACCAAGAGTGTTTTCTTAGGTATAAAAGACCGAGGGTAGACCCTGATCTTTGTATGCCAAGTATGTATCCTAGGCTTTATGTTTCTAAGAACTTGTATTCCAGTAAGGAAAAATGCGACAATGATAACGTATGTTGAGAGTTAACATAGTTGTATCTCATGTTTGTCAAGGTTGGTACCAGTGGAGTTGTCCATGCTAGGTTTTGTCGAGATTTACCAAGATGTGATCTTGGGTTTATGGTCCTAAGAGCTGGTCTTGGATCCAATGTGTTGTTGTAGATGTACCAGTTGCGCATCCACCCTGCGTTTTTAGAGGCCAACCAAAGCTTTAGGATATACAAACCTTGACGGTCTACCGAAGACAGATTCTTGGGTTGCCAAGATAGATCCTGGGCTTAGTAAGGTCAACCAAAGCGTGGTTGGAATTATGAGCCTTCAACCAAGGACAGACCTTGGGTAAGGTTAACAAAAGCATGGTTGGAATTACAAACCTTCTTCCAAGGACGGACCTTGGGTCTTCATGCCAAGAGAAGCTTTTGGATCTTGGTCTTTGTAAGGTCAACCAAAGCGTGGTTGGAATTACGAGTCTTTAACCAAGGACGGACCTTGGGTAAGGTCAACCAAAGCGTGGTTGGAATTACGAACCTTATTCCAAGGATGGACCTTGGGTCTTCACTAAAGGTCCACCTAGGGTAGCCCTAGGGTTTACAAACCTGTAACTGACCAAGTGGTTACCTTGGATTTTGCTGAAGGTCCTCCTAGGGGAGCCCTAGGGTGTTATGAACCTTTGGAGAGTACCAGGATGCGTCCACCCTGGATTTTAGTAAGGCTTGCCAAGGGCAGGCCTTGACAAGTACCAGGACATGGTCCTGGGTTTTTGTCAAAGTTGGACCTGGGTATATGTTTTATTAATGCAGCATTTAATGTACATATTCCCTCTGTTATTCATCGGATGGGACTCGTTAAAACCTTTCAAGTGAAAACCCAGTAGGAAAACAGGACTTGAATAGGAAAAAGAGTACACTATCTGGCCTTGAGCTCCTTAGTTGAAGTAGAACTTCAAGTGGGTAGCATTCCAATTTCTTAGAATGTCTTTGCCATTGAGTTCCTAGGTTTGTAGGCGCCGTTGTCTAGGTTAGTGATGACTCTGAACGGGCCTTCCCAGTTTGGTCCAAACTTGCCTGCACGGGGTTCCTTTCGGGCTTCACCCTGGACGCGCCAGACTAGGTCGCCTGGCTGGAAATTTCGAGGTTGAACTTTGGAGTTATATCTTCTTGTCTTGCGGAGCTTGGCTTCTTCTTCTTTGATTCTGGCTATATCTCGAAGTTCTTCACTGGTTTCCAGTTGAACTCTCATGTTGTCCTCGTTGCACTGTTCCTGAAAAAGTGTCCTTCTTGAGGAAGGCTCCTCTAGCTCGACGAGAATCATGCCGTTAGTACCATACGTGAGGCAAAAAGGGGTTTCCTTTGTAGTGCTTTGAGGTGTACAATGATAAGCCCATAGCATGTTGGGGAGCTCCTCCTTCTAGAGACCTTTGGACTTGTCAAGTCTGGTGTGAAGGGCTCGTATGATGACTCTGTTTACTGTTTCCACCTGACCGTTAGTCTAGGGGTGCTCAACAAAGGTGACCAGATGTTTAATACCTAGTTGTGTGAGGAAGTCCTCGTAGGTCTGTGCCTTAAACTGTGTACCATTGTCAGTAACAATACCATAGGGTAGACCATATCTACATATGAGATGTTTCCAAGTAAAGGTTTCGACTTCACTGGTTGTTATCTCTTGTAGTGGCTTTGGCTCGATCCACTTGGTGAAGTAGTCAATTGCCACCAGTAAGAACTTGATCATCCTTGGAGCTTTAGGAAATGGTTCCAAGATGTCCATGCCCCACATAGCGAAGGGCCATGGAGAGGAGATGGCATGAAGGTTGTTGGGGGGAATCCATGGGATGTCTGCAAACTCCTGACACCTTTTGCATTTCCGTTCGAACTTGAAGGCATCAGTCTTGAGTGTTGGCTAGTAGTATCCTGCTCGTACTACCTTGATGGCTAGGGAGCGTCCCCCTCTGTAGAGCCCACAGATCCCTTCATGGAGTTCTCTTAAGACGTAATCTGCCTGTAAGCTGTCTAGGCACTTGAGTAGTAGTGTTGTCAGCCTTCTTTTGAATAATTCATTGTCGATGATGATGTAGTAGCTGGCTTTCTTCTTTAGACGTCGGGCCTCATTTTCATCTGCTGGGAGTGTTCCCTTTATGAGAAAGTCTCTGTAAGGGGTCATCCAATTGGGTTCCTCTAAATCAACAGCCATTACCGCTGGGCTATCAATGGTGGGTTTCTGGAGTGTTTCCTAGATTATTGTTTTGAGGTGCCCTGCCTTTTTGGTACTGACAAGTTTAGATAGCAAGTCAACCCTAGCATTACTCTCTCGTGGTATGTGATACATCTCGAAACACTCGAAACTGTTGATGAGTGTTTTGGCCAGATGGTAATATTGGAGGAGTATGACTTCCTTGGTTTGATACTTGTCCACTATCTATCCCTGGATGAGCTGCGAGTCAGAATAACATCTCATACATTGAGCCCTAACTTCTTTTGCGAGTTTGAGTTTTGCTATGAGTGCCTCGTACTCGGCTTGGTTATTTGAGGCCTTGAAGTTAAGCTTGAGAGCTTGTTCCAGCGAGATGTTGTTGAGTCCTTTAAGTACGATGCCTACTCTGCTCCCTTGTACATTAGATGCTCCGTCCACGTAAAGGTTCCACCAGTCTGGGGTGGATTTGTCTTTTCCTGCAAACTCTGCCAGGAAATCTGCCATGAATTGTGTCTTCATGGGACCACGGGGTTCATATCGAATGTCAAATTCTAAAAGTTCGACTGACTATGCCACCATCCTGCCTGCCAATTCCAGTTTCTATTGTACCTGTTTGATGGGATAGTTAGTCTTAACTATCACTTGGTGACTTTGGAAATATGCCCGAAGGCGCCTAGCAGAGGTGACTAGTGCCAAGGCTACCTTTTCGATCATCTGATAGCATTTCTTGGTGTCATGTAGCATGTGGCTAGTGAAGTAGATAGGGAGTTGGTGTTTCCCTTCTTCTTGGACGAGTGTTGAGCTAACAGCCTTATCTGCAACGAGAGGTATAAGAGCAATGGTACCCCCTGTCGAGGTCGACTCAAGATAGGTGGTGCAGCAATTGTTTTCTTGAATGCCTCGAAAGCTTGTGCGCAGGTGTCATCCCAGAGGAATGGCTCTTTCTCATTAAGCAGCTTGTAGAAAGGTTTTGCTTTCTCGGCGAGTTTCAGAAGGAATCTTGATAAGGCCACTAGTGTCCCATTCAGCTTCTGAACTATGTTGACGTTGACTGGGCTATGCATCTGTAATATGGCTGAGCATTTGTCTGGGTTGGCATTAATTCCTCGGTGCATGAACGTGAATCCAAGGAATTTACCACCACCTACCCCGAATATGCATTTTTCAGGATTGAGACGCATGTCGTACTTCCAAACCACTTCGAATACCTCTTCGAGATCTGCCATATGCTGAGCTATACTTTGGGACTTGACGACCATGTTGTCCACATAGACCTTGACAATGTGTCCGATCTATTTTCTGAAGACGTAGTTCATCAATCTCTGGTATGTTGCTCCTGCATTTTTTGAGACCAAAGGGCATGACTCTGTAGCAGTAGTTGGCATCTTC
>QARZ01039748.1:18559-39755 GCA_013407115.1 Glycine latifolia
TTATAGGAGGTTTATTCAAGACTTCTCCAAGATTGCAAAACCTCTTAGCCAATTGACTGAAAAGGGGGTAGACTTTTGTTTTGATAAAGCTTGTCTAGATGCATTTAATATACTGAAAAAGAAACTTACTACGCGCCTGTGTTAATAGCCCCTGATTGGACTTTACCATTTGAACTTATGTGTGACGCTAGTGCTTATGCAATAGGTGTCGTTTTAGGACAGAGGAAAGAAAAGCGGTTACATGTAATATACTATGCTAGTAAGATTTTGAATGAAGCACAAGTCAATTATGCCACTACTGAAAAAGAGATGCTAGCTGTAGTATATGCTTTAGGCAAATTTAGGTCTTACTTGATTGGCTCTAAGGTTATTGTTTACACTGACCATGCAGCTTTGAAATTTTTAATGAATAAGCAAGACGCAAAGCCACGCTTACTGCGCTGGATGCTTTTGTTTCAGGAATTCGATTTGGAAATTAAAGATAAAGCCGGAGTGGAAAACAAGGTAGCGGACCACTTGTCAAGGATTCAAGACAAGAAGTTTCAAGATAGTCCGGAGGTAGAAATAAATGAATCTTTTCCTGATGAAGGAGTGATGGCAATCCAAGTTAGCCCATGGTTTGCAGATATGGCCAATTACAAAGCTGTGGGTGTCATACATGAAGAATTAAATTGGTAGCAGAAAAAGAAGTTTCTCCATGATTCAAAGAGGTATTTGTGGGACAACCCTTTTCTTTATTTTCAATGCACTGATGGGGTAATTCGCAGATGCGTAACTGAGTCCGAGGCACCTAAAATCCTTTGGCACTGCCATGCTTCGGATTATGGAGGACACTTTGGAGGAAATAGAATAGCACAAAAAGTCTTGCAGTGCGGTTATTATTGGCCAACATTATTCAAGGATGCAAGAGAATTTGTGGAAAAATGTGATAATTGTCAGAGGACGGGAAATATTTCTCGCAAAGATGAAATGCCACTGAACAACATCCAAGAAGTTGAGCTATTTGATGTATGGGGGATTGATTTTATGGGACCTTTCCCTAAATCATACTCCAATCAATATATCTTGGTTGCAGTAGACTATGTGTCCAAATGGGTAGAAGCGGTCGCTTTGCCAACCAATGATGCGAAGGTAGTGGTCTTATTCTTATGGAAGAATATCTCTACCCGCTTTGGAGTGCCTAGAGCCATAATCAGTGATGGAGGTACCCATTTCTGCAACAAACATTTTGATAGCTTACTTGTCAAGTATGGAGTCAACCACAGAGTTGCCACACCGTATCATCCACAAACCAGCGGTCAGGTAGAAATTTCTAACCGAGAACTTAAACAAATTTTAGAAAAGACTGTTGGAAGTTCTAGGAAAGATTGGGCTAAGAAGCTAGATGATGCATTGTGGGCATACCAGACTGCATTTAAAACACCTATAGGTATGTCTCTATTTCAACTTGTGTACGGTAAGTCCTGCCATCTTCCAATTGAGTTAGAACATAAAGCATTGTGGGCAACTAAATTCTTAAATTTTGAACTCTCTAAATCTAATGAGAAATGTTTGTTGCAATTAAATAAGTTAGATGAGTTCAGGTTAGCTGCATATGAGAATGCTAGGATCTACAAGGAGAAAACAAAGAAGTGGCATGACAACAAGATTCGCCCCAAGAAATTTGAACCAGGACAACAGGTTTCGCTTTATAACTCTCGCCTGAGACTGTTTCCAGGTAAGTTGAAATCCCGATGGTCTGGTCCATTTTTAGTGTGCAAGGTTTATCCCTATGGAACAGTAGAAATTTCTCCTCTAGACAATGAGAGGTCATTTAAAGTGAATGGATGTAGATTGAAGCCTTATTTTGGAGGGGAAGTGGACAGGAATTCAGTTTCTATTCCACTAAATTCATTGGACGATTAACAGTTGTCCATCAAGCTCATGACGTGAAACAAGCGCTACTTGGAAGGCAATCCAAGCATTTAATTTTGTTATTCTCAATTTCTGCAAGTTTTTAACTCAGTTATTATTTTATGCCTAGTTATACTCGTTTATTCTTGATTTATTTTGGTTGATGTTAATTGTCCTAATTAGTAACAACATGTTTTAAATTTAAGTGTTAATTTGCAACTTAGCCTTCATTTTAGATTGTTATTAGTCCATTTGGCTTAGCTTAGGTTTCAAAATTGATAAGAAACTCCTAAAAAGCATTGTAGAGCATTCGAATAACTCACGCTGATTGCGTGGAGTATTGCGAGTCACGCCACCTATTCGAATCAACCCAGCACCAATTGTAATATCCACGCTGATAGCGTGAAATCTCGTGCTAGTCGCACCAGCTAGGCGAATTCAAGGGTCACTGCTCCATCTATGGCGCTGATAGCGTGGCAACCCACGCTACTCGCGCCACTTATTCGAACTCCGGGGACAAAGTTAGTACTTTCACGCTGATAGCATGAACCTTGGCGCTATTCGCGCCATCTATTCGAAACCAAGGGTCTCAATTCAAGATCTCACGCTGATAGCGTGGCATACCGAGCGAGTCGTGTCAGGTGTTCGAAACCAGATGACTCTTCTGCATCATTTCACGCTGATCGCGTGAAGCATGGCACTATTCGCGCTACGAGTTTGAACCAATTATCCCTATTTTATTCATCCACGTGGTTAGCGTGGGAGGTGGCGCGATCCGCATGAGAGTGCCATTTCAGTTTTTTAAAAGGGATTTTCAGACGCCCAAGTCGCGCCTCACGGTTTCTTCTTCAATTTTCTCCCAATTCTTCTACTTCTTCTCCATTTCTTTCAATTTCATTTGAGACCTTAGCCCCATCAAACCCTAAAATCCCCATTCTGGGTTATAGAACCCTTACGAATCAGCATCTTCCATCTCCCATTCCTGGAAAACATTCAAATTCTTGGAGCATTTCATTTTTCTTCCATCTCAGCACACCAATGGCAAGCGATAAGGTTAGTATTCCCAACCTATGAATGTACATTGCACATAGAAGGCATAAGGGTTTGAGGTTGGACACTTGAGTGCAGAGCATCAATGGTAGAATCGTGACCCTACGCGATTAGCGCAAGATATGGCGCGAGTCGTGCCAGCCTGCATAATTCCTGTTTGATTTTGATTTCTAAAACTTAATTCTATACAATGCTTGAGTTAATATTTATCTTATTGTTTTATTTGCTTGAATTGGGTTGTGGTATGTTGTTCATAGCAATGCTTGGTTATATGTGATGCTTAGTTCATTAGATTTAGCCTAGAGTTAATAATGCAGTTCACAATAACCATTGGACTGAAATGCAAACCATAATTGTTGTGTTGAAGACAGCATTGACTGATAATTGTTGTTGGAATGACGCATGACCATATTGATTATGAATAGAACAGAATGTGCAATATAAGTCTGGAATCCCACATCCACACATTGATATTGCTTGGTTCTTTCTGAATCTTGAATGCCTGTGATCCATTGGTTTCTTGAATCTAAGTGAATTGATTTTATGTTTGACATTGAATTAAAGGATTGTAAACATGACCCTGCAGGGTGAATGTTGATGAACACTACTTTAATTGAAATGAATTGGTAATCTAGCAATCTTCAGTTCTTGTTTTCATGCAGCCTAATAATTTGAAACTGGGGTGCTGGGTTAGATTAGTTTGATTATATTGAGTGCCCTGACTTTAAATCTGGGAATTTTTGGATATGTGTGAGCTTCCTGTGCCTAATTAAATGTTGACTAGGCTGCCAATGCAAGTTTGAATATTGTGTCCATAACCATATATGCTTGTGCTGAGATTGTTTAAGTCTGGTATACCTATTTTGCAATTCATTGCTGAACTAGAATGCATGATGATGAAGTAAGTATTGGCATAGCTTGATTAAGTATAAGTGCCTGATATTGTTGAATTTGATACTACTGCTTCTTGGGTTATCCTCTGATAATTCACTTAATTTAGATTTGTTTGACATGAAATCGATACTTGTAGTACTTAAGTGATATTGGTTAGGAATCTTTGCATTAGAATTACTTGTGCTTAAGTGAAATTGATCATGACTGTTGGAATAGGTGCTAAGCTATTTTTATGCATCATGTTTTACCTTAGTATGTTCATCTAACATGAGGAATCTCAAATTAAATCTGGAAATTCAGTTGAGTTGGCATCTAGGTATTATGCATGTTGATTTGATTTGCCAAGATATGAGCTGTCAATTAGTCAAATTCTGAGTTCCACTTAGACATGATGCTTTGAATTACAATGTTGTTTGAGATTGAGCATATTAACAAGTATATCATAATTTATCTGAGATTGCACTTGCAGCTTGAGCGATATCAGATTAATCATACATGTTGTGGTCAGTACTTTCAATTGCCATATTAGTTGAGACATCATTGTATGATGCTTATTCATGATTAGACAATGCTTTCTTTCATCAATTTGAGTTGAATTAAAATTGTGGATTAGGTCTTGAATCTCTGCACTACTGGTAAATTGAATCCTTGTCTATAAATGTGATAAGTTCTCATGCATTAGTAATTGCTTGCTCTGAGTAAAATGTAAGGATAAGAATGCGATATGTCAGTGACTTGCAGAGACTAAATCTGGGAATTAGCAAATTTAGTACCTATTTATAATTGTCTTTTGGTTATTTTCTAATTTCAGGGGAAACAGATAGCAAAGAGGAAGAGGAAAGCACCCGAGTCCTCTAGTAGCAAGAGGGATCAGGTTACTCTGTTCAACGAGGCTCGATTCCGCACTTTGGAGTGCCAGGAACGGTTTGACTCTTGGTATCTACCCAAGAAGGTCATTCCAGAAAAGAAGATTATGTGGGAATCACTGTCGGACGACTCTCCAGTCAGAGAGGTCATTACTAGACGGTGATGGGAGCGCCTAGTCAGTTTTACAGAGCCGAGCTCTAGCTCTATCTTGAAGGAGTTTTTGGCCAACGTCGACCCAGCGACAGTGGCAAAGAGGCGTGTCAGCTGGGTAAGGGGTGTCCAAGTCCCATTTGACGATGAGACCATAGAGAGGTTCCTAGACACCGCCTACTCCCCTTTCGCTCGACGCGAGTTCGGCCACACCTTCCTCAGCATGCAGCCAGACGTCATCACGAAGCTCTACAGGGACGAGATGCCCCAGCAAGCTGACTAGATCCGTTGTGGGATCACGGGGCGATACACGGCTTGGAAGACCAAGCCGGGCCTCGACTATGTGCCAGAAAAGCTGAGGAAGCATGACCTATTCGGAGACGCAGCTTTCTGGCACCAGGTCATTAACCACACAGTCATCCCTTCTACGAATATGACTGATGTGAATCTAGTGCGAGCGACGCTTTTATATGTATTACGTGGAGAGGAGAATCTTAACATCTCCTATGTCCTTTCTAAAAGGATTCTCCACATTATTCAAGACGCCAGCAGCAAGTCCTGGCTCGCTCACCCCTCCCTCATTCTTCATCTCTACCATCATGCTAGGGTTCAAATCCCAGACGACGAGCCTATGGACCTGCGGACCGCCTCCATCATGACTCTCAAGACATACACAGACACGATGGAGAGCGCCGCAGAGGAGCAACTGATTCGAGCTTCGAAGCTCTCTCCCGAGGAACTAGCAGCCCGCAGTCCTCGTGGAGCACCTTTACCTCAGTCTCCTCCAGCCCCCGGCCCAGATGCACCTGCCCAGTAGGATACACCGCAGTCTCCGATGTCTCTGCAGTCCACACAACCTATATTTCTACCAGAGGATGACTTCCAGCATCGGCCTTCGATGAGAGCTATGATGGAGCATCAGACTCGCCTACTGGAGTATTAGGTCAGGCTGATGGAGGACCTATGCAGAGAGTGGAGAATTGACTTCTCAGCCTATCAGTATCATTTTGGTGCTCCAGCTGCTCCATCTTCTTCCCAGCCACCTGTGGATTCCAGACCACCACCACCAGCAGCAGCTCAGACTCCTCACGGCCCATCCAGCCCTGCAGAGCCAGCAGCGAACCACCCTGGTCCATCTCAGGCTGCTGAGGACGTTACGACAGAGGGCGAGGAGTGATTCACAGGACTATTTTTTATTTTACTGTTGTTTATTTTCTATTTTGTTTTCATTTTCCATTTACATTACTACAATACACATTTATACTTGATACATTTGTGATATTTGATGCATGAATAATTTGATGTGAATGTCTTCTGTTTGAATCAATATTTCCTTTTGGTTACAATTCTTCAAATAATAATTACGTGAGTGAGCACACGATCCTTGTTAGTTGTTGCTGGGGACAGCAATTTTCTAAATCTGGGAATGGGCGCATACGCAGTATTTATTTGACGAATCACATTCAAGTGACAAAAGACATCTAACAGAAAATTTAAATATTCTGCTAAAAATTATAAGGATTTAAATTTTTGAATAACGTGTTAGAAGCTTATTTTATAGATCTCAGAAGCAAAATTGTGAAGTCAGTGATACATTAGATATTCTGTTAGGAAGCTTGAGTGAGATGAAATATGGCATGGCTTGCATGAAGCATGATTGAATTACGATTATTTGTATATTAATATTCATGTTGAAGTTGAAATGACGCTTGATATGAAGTTAACAGAGGCTAACTTGAGTCCATAACCCGTGAGGATTGAGCCATACAGTACAATATTCTTTCAGAGAGGCCTCACCTTGGTAAGTACTCTAGAACTTGATTTGTTTCTCTGGATGCATGTATATTCTGATATGATTAAGGTAGTTTATTCTTTTAAGCCAGGGCCAAATTGACTCACCTTCAATTTTCCATTGTCACCTCTTTTGAGCCTAAACCTTTTTATTCATACACATGAAATTTGAAAGATAATCCTTGACCACCCTACTTGAGATTGGAGAAGAAAGAATTAGAATCAAGACCATGGAATAGGGGGGGAACAGGGAAAGGAACGAAAGGTAAGAGGAAAGACAAAGTTACCCAAGAAGACAATTCTGGTATAAGAGTGAAAATGCCAACAGAACAGATCTGGCAAAAACCAAATCTAGTGAAGAATCCAGTTGGGAAGTAACAAGTTTGAAATACCAGCTGGTGGATCTAAATATATTTCTCTACTACCTTACGCTCTCTATCACAAGTGTTCTGCAGAGGAAAAATCAAAGAATAAAGAATAGTATACTGTTAAGTGGAATTGGCTAATTCTAACAAAAATCCAATCTCAATTTTAGTCACTATCCAAAATATCCCTACCCTTAAGCCACGCCAAGTTATAACCTTATAAAGACCTTTTGATCAGTTGTGCATGCATTCATGTTTCTTATTTTCAGGAACTCGAGAATATGATCAAGCTTATGGTAGTGCTATCACTGTGTTGGATTGAGTGGAGTATAATAAACCTTATACACGTGAGTGATGAGTGAAATACACACATCTTGGTAAGGAAGACTCAAGTGAAACTCTTGCAGTTGATGGAATTGAAAGTGTTATTGAAACCTTGAGTGGAAATTGATTATACTTAGCATTGTGATTCTAATAGTGTTAATTGTGAATTTATGCCTGATTGTTGAAACTTGCTTTCCAAATAGAAACTTTGTTTATTGCTGAGGACAGCAATATATAAATCTGGGAATTATTTGATATGCTTCCAACATATAGTAGTTTTTAGGATTAATTAATTAATAAGTTGTTTAAGATTTAGTAAATTAGATTAGGAATTGGTGAATTATTATTTAATTGCATATTAATTTAATTTCTTAGTTATTTTATCATTTAGGAACCAACAAGAGAGGAAAAGAAGCAAAAAGAGCAAGCCAGTGCTCTCGAACAAGTCACGCGATCAGCATGGGATCTCACACGATCAGCGTGGAAGTGTCAAGATCAACAAATTCAATTCGAAGAGCCCACGCGAGTAGTGCCAACCACCACGCGATCAGCGTTAGATGCTGAAACATAGACTCTCAGCTCGAACAAGCCATGCTGTTAGCGTGGCCATCCATGCGAGCAGCGTGGGACTACCAGAAGAGAACCCATCAGCTCGAACAAGCCACGCTGGTAGCGTGGCCATCCACGCTAATTGCGCCATATCTATCAAAACTCAAGCATTCAATTCGAATGACCCACGCGATTAGCGTGGGCATCCACGCTATTAGCGCTAGAAGTCCAGAGCAGCTCATTTAACTCGAACAACCCACGCGATCCACGTGGGACTTCACGCAAATCGCGCCACGAGCTCGCTGTTTCCTGATTTAAAAGCTTTGAAATTGATTCAGTGGGGGGAATAGTTCCTCATTACTCAAATTAGACCTAGGACGTTTTGGGGCATAAAAGGAAGCCTCTGGGTCACAAAGAAGGGAGCTTTTTGACAGACCTATTGAAGAATTCTGCAGAAGAAGCCATTGAAGACCTTGGGAGAAGCTTGGAACATTGAGGAGTTGCAGAGAAACAACTCTGTGTAATCCTTTCTTTTCCTCTCTTAGACTCTCTCTAGGAACATGCCAGTAATGAAATTATTATCAGTTCTGAGTATGCTTGGCTAAATTCTTGTATTGTGGTTGCGCCATGAACCTATGAGAATTCCTCTATGTCCTGATTGGTTTTAATAAGAGTTATCATAATTGCTTTGTTTTATTCTGTTCTTCATTGCTTTATTCTTAATTGGGATTGGCCATTCTATTAAGAGGTTTAGGGTTAGGATTCACAATAGGGATATTGGGATTCTAGTTTCTGAATTGAGTAAAACAACAATTTATACATTGCCTAGGGATAGGGATGTGTAGTTGTAGCAATTTCAGGATGTGTTGCTTAATGCTTGGTAAGAAGGAATCACTAAGGGATTAGGGTTTTTAATTTCACCAAAGGGTTAAATTACTAAGGGATTAGGATTTAGCTACTTATAGGAGAATACATCAGCTGAGTAATTAGAAGTAATTCAAGTTAATAATCAATCGAAGCATAGTAGGAAGGAATCATAGGGGATTGCGCTTAACTACAATCATCTCTCACTACTGCAGTAAAATCTAATTAACATTCGCTTACATTCTTGTTAAATTTCTGTTATTTCATCTACGCTACTTAAATACAACTCAACAAACTCTCTCAAACTCATTATTTGTCTTCCAATTTCTAAGACATTAAGTTTACGTAAGATTGCATTCAATCCCTGTGGAGACGATACTTTACTTACTCACTTTATTACTTGAAACGAACGGTACACTTGCCGATTTCGCAACACTGGATGTTTAATTGAATGTTAATGTGCAAAGGCTTGCTCATACATTACAAATACACAAATTTTAATTTTCAAAGGGAATGCCATCTCTGAATACTTGCTGATTGGTAACACTATGTGTAAAGCTTTGCTATGTTGCTGATTGGTATCATTTCCATTGCTATTCCATTGTGAAATCCTTTTGCAGATGGCACCTAAAAAGCTTTCCTCTAAAAGAGCTAGACACATGGGAGAGGGGTCAAGCTCAAACCCCCCAGAAGATATTGAATTTGATGTTCAACGGTTCAGAACCAAGGAACACCAGCAAAGATTTGAGATGATAAAGAACTGGTCATTCCTAAAAGAGAGAAAAGTTCAACTAATGGATGATGAATACTCTGACTTCACAGCTGAATTGAATAGAAGGAGATGGGGGCAATTGGCCAATCCTATGCATAAATTTGATCCTGAAATTGTTTTAGAATTTTATGCAAATGTATGGCCCATAGAAGAAGGAATCAGAGACAAGCGGTCTTTTGTGCGAGGGCAATGGATTCCATATGACACAGATGCCATTAACAATTCCTAGGGAATCCCTTAATTCTAGAAGAAGGACAGCTATGTGAGTACCAGGCAAGAAGGAACATCCACTTAGGGTTTGATGAACAGGAGTTAATTGATCTACTCTGTATACCAGATACTGATTTTGCAAAAAGTATAACAGGTAGCAGGGTAAGGTTAATGCGTACTAATATGACTACCTTAACCCAGATTTGGATGACATTCCTCTTGAGCAACATTCTTCCTAGTGCCCATAGCAGTGATCTACCCATGCCCAAATGTCAGATAGTTTTTAGTTGTATCTCTCAGATCACTACTAATGTAGCCCAGCTCATTTCAGATTCCATCCATCAGTTTGTTACCTTAGAGCCTCCCAAACATCCAACCAACCCAGAAAAAGCAAATAGAGGACTAGGAATTCCTGCACTCATTACAGGACTATGTCGGTTCTATGGAATCCCAGTGCAGCCCTCAAAGACCATTAGACCTCCTATTAACCGAGCTTTTATTGAAAAATATTGTTTAGCTAGACAGGTACAGGAGGACAGCCACCACAGCCAGCATCCATGGAGTCCATTTCCACTCATCTACAGCGCATGGAACTCCAGATGCACACCTATATGCAGCATATGGCGAATCAACAGGCTGCTAATCATAGAGGACAGGTGCAGCTAAATCAGAGCTTCTATGACTACACCCAGCACCAGCACACACAGGATCCCACTCCATTCCACTGGCGCACTCCAGAGCAGTTCAGAGCTTATGTAGCATGGCCTGGGGATAGGCCAATATTTCAGGAGGAGGCAGAGGGCCAGAGAGTTGAGCAGGATCCAGAAGCTGGCCCTGCACATGATCAGGAAGTTGCTGAGGAAAGCAGCTAAGGAGGATGATTTGGAGTAGAACCTGGAGTCTTATCACACATCTGCATCATATGTGACACTGTGACACTGTTTTAATTTTTCTTTACTTTTCTGAATACTTTACGTTATTTATTTTTGTCTTTATCGCTTTCTGAATACTTTAGTTACTATATTACTGTTATTATTACTAACTATTTCATCTTTGTTTAGATATATGCACTGATAATTTTTTGGTATTATATATTGATAAATCTTTTTGGTATTATATACTATTAACATGTCTTTTTGAAAATTATACCAAAATTTTTGCTTTTTGTTTAAAGTAATTATATATATATATATAAATCTTTTTGGGACTTAAAAGAAATAATTTTCTTGAAAAATTACATGTTTTGAAAAGAATCAACAGATATTATTTTGAAACTTGATTTTAATATTGGATCAGAACAACAAAAAGATTTTTTGAAAAATCTTGAGAATGAAGAACAAATGAAATGATTTTCCCAAAGACCAAATGAAGGCAAGACTCTTTACATGAAATTAATAAAGAATATCTATCGAAACATTGATTTGATTTAAACATGAAAACAGACCTTAAGCTCAGTAAGTGTGTGCAACCACATAGATTATGTTGAAAGTCCTCACTGATATGATTTATAGTAATTTTGCCTTAATTTCTAATTGTCAAAACATATGATGCAATGATATGATTTAGGCCTTCTTTCTTTTTTTTTTTAAAAAAAATCTGTTAAAGGCACTGGCCAAAAAGCTATCCCAACATGAATATAATGATTTACCATTTGCAACCCTTTTTTGAGCCATACAGTTGATATTTTGTTGAAACCCTAACCTAGAATAGGAATTCCCTACCTTACCTAAGGATAGGAGAGCAAAAAGGGAAATGATCTGTTGATGGGAAACTTCATTTGGGTAATTCATGCTATGAAAAAGACTTTTAAATGTGGCTATATGCTATTCATGTAAAAGAAAAAGAAAGAAAAAAAGTGAAAGAAAAAGAAAAAGAAAAAGGAAACAAAATCCTTGTGTTTTTAAGTATTGTACAAAGTTGGGTGAATAAAAAGACTGATAGATATCTTGGAAGTAAAAAGGAAGACATAGGAAGTAATGATTTCACTGTTTTATCTGTATATGCTCTCCTATTCCAAAGGTTCTTTGAATATCCAGAAAAACCAAGATTTCTTTTCTAACCAAAAGCCCAGCCATAAAAGCCCTATTGATCCTTGTTGATTATGCACTTTGATTTGATAGGAAATGAATTGCAAAATCAAATCTATAAAATATCAGTGTAGGAATTGAGATGAAACACTTACCTGTGAGAGAATTAAACACTTAAGAGGTTTTCCTCTGTACGAATCAGTCATATGTTTCCTCTGATATTTTTTAGAAAGGAAATGTAAATTGATCTTAATCTCATTTTGGATATGTGAATTTCATCTTTTGGTTTCAATTCTTGAGATTAAACTATTTGAAAATATGTTCTGATCATTTTTGGGAAGTTGATTCTTTATAAAACATGTTTCCAATTAACAAAAATATTTTTACTATTGCTTGAGGACAAGCAAGATTCTAGGTTGGGGGGAGTTGATAAGTGTTATATCTTAGTAAAATTAGGGTTACATTTAAGGCACTTATCTTGCACTTTTACTAAGAATATCCATAAAAATTTTCCCTAATCTAGTTAGTTTGTATTTAGCACTTAGCATTAATGTTGTTTTTATAATTCGTGAAGGTTCATCCAATCTTCTTTTGTATTTTGCTGGATATTTCGTGAATTTTGAAGCTTCCGTACACTTAGAGCAAGCAAAAATGAATCATAAAGCAAACCTAGGAGGTGCAGCAAGCAAAACAGGCCCAAAATCCACCAAGGCCCAAAAGCCTCTTCTGGAAGGTACACTTAACTCGCCCAAGCGAGTGAAATAGGCACAACTGGCTCGCCCAAGCGAGCAGCCCCTGCAAGTGGGCCTTCAAGTGGCCAAGTAGACGTCCAAGTTAGGCCTTTAACTCGCCCAAGCGAGTGGAAAATGAAGAAATTGGTCGCTTGGGCGACAAAACTCAACCAGGACAACCCCCTATAAATACCCAAGCACCCCCCAAGGCCATAACACTTCTTGCAAACTCATTTCTCCTTCCTCCTTACTCCCAAGCTTGTTCCTGAGCTTCATGCTCTTTAAAGCTTTGTTAGTAGGTAGTTTAGGATAGTGAGAGAGGTGAGGATTAGTGTGGAAACTCTGCCGAAAAGAAGCGGTGATGAGTCCTTTCATCTATTCTTCTAAGGAGGTTCTTTCCATGCTTGGCTAGCTTCTCTCAAAGGATTGGATGTAATCTTCTTACCCTTAAGTATCTCTTTTAATATTTATTTATGCATAAGTCTTTTCTATTTATTATTGGTAAATTTATTCCATACTTAATGCTTGATTCTACTTGATCAATAGATTCATGAAATAAGGTTCTAAGTTTAACTGGAAAGTACTCTTAAAACTTGAACTGAATAATTTACTCTTCACATTACATTGCTAGGAATAGAGCATAACGTTTAGATTGCAAATAGCACGCAAATATGATCGTAATGCTGGGGTATTTATTTCATATGCGAGGGATCGATATTTGATAAATATTTTTAGGATTCTCAAATACGAGGGATCGATTTGGGGTGATTTTATGTGTGCATCATTAATAATAGAAAATAACTTATGCATGGTAATATTAATTGAATACTAAGGGTAAGAACGATGAAATCCAATCCTACGTTCTTGAATTAATTAAACTCGTCTTATTATTTTCGGTAATCATTCGTAATCTTCCGCACTAAATTTACTATTTTTGTTTCTTCTAAATTTTCATAATTTATGTTAATCCACAACTACATGAAACTCCGTTCACACTCATTGTACATAACTATTAAACTGTTAAGCTTTATTTGAATTAACTGAGTAAATCAAGTCCCTGTGGAGACGAACTTTTATAAATTTTGTAACTTACAACGATAGTTGGTACGCTTGCCAAAAGTCTAACAGTAATCGATTAATTCGTAAGTAAAAGTAGGAAGATGTGGAGCTCGGATTATTGTAGAGCTCAGCTTATAGAGGAGCTCGACTCATTGAGGAGCTCGGCCAATTAATACGAACACGAGAACCTTAGCTATTTAATATGAATCCAGGAAACCGGAAAGCTTTTAGAGCCTGGCAAGTCCTTGAAGCTTGGCTTCCTTTGACTTCCTTTATCAATACTAGCGAATCAGGAGCTCGGATTGAATTTTGGAACCCGACTGGTTCATAAGACTCCTGAAACTCGGATTATGATAACCTAGCCCAGATTGACTTGTAATGTTATTAAATCAGGGAACCCGACACGTTGTTTATGAGCTTGGCATGACCTGGCACTAGGTTATGTAATGAAAAAACTTAAAAGATTTTTCTCCTTATGTAATTGATTAATTCGATTGTGTAATCGATTATTCCAGTGACTTCATTTTCTGGAAATATTTTCTTATGAAGAATAATTGATTATACTACCAATGTAATCGATTACATAAGCACAAACTTCATTCTAAACAGCTTTTCAAGTTCATTTAATCGATTAATCTGTGCTTTAATCGATTATAACAGTGAATTTATCAGTTTGAATAGTAAATATGCAGGAAATTTTGAATTTATATAACTTGAGATGAATGGCCAATCAATGATGCAATTTCATGTAGATGAGCATAGAAGCATCAAGCTAACACACACTAGATTCATCAACTATTCCTAGCATGTTTCTAAGTGTGTAGAATCTATCTCTATCCAAAGGTTTAGTAAAAATATCAGCTAATTGATAGTTGGTTTCAACAAACTCAATTTTGATGTTGCCCTTTTGGATATGAACTTTGATAAAATGATGTCTGATCTCAATGTATTTGTTCCTTGAGTGCATAATAGGATTCTTGGATATGTTGATTGCACTAGTGTTACCACACAGCAGTGGTATCTCCTGTATATCAACACCAAAGTCTTGAAGTTGTTGCTTCAACCAAAGACTTTGTGCATAGCAGCTTCCAGCATAAATATATTCAGCTTCAGCAGTGGATAAGGAAACACATGATTGCTTCTTGCAGTGCCAAGAAATCAAAGAGCTTCCTAACAAGTGGCATGTTCCACTGGTACTCTTTCTATCCAATTTGCACCCTGCAAAGTCAAAATCAGAATATCCAATCAAGCTGATAGTTGTACCTTTTGGATACCAAAGTCCTACTCAACGTTTAACATAATATTAGGTCTACTAGCATTTGAATCAAGATAGGTAGATGTTGCCATTGGTGTTGCAGCATCCTTGCAATTTTCCATTTCAAACTTCTTGATCATCTCTAGATAGTACTTGGTTTGACTAAGGAAGGTTCCATTCTTTAATTGCTTGACTTGTAGTCCTAGAAAGAATGTAAGCTCCCCCATCATTGACATCTCAAATTCACTCCGCATTGATACTGAAAATTCTTTGCACATTGATTGATTAGTTGAACCAAATATAATGTCATCCACATAAATTTGAACTAGCAAGATATCATTTCCTCTTTTCTTGATGAACAAAGTTTTGTCAACTTGTCCTCTTATGAAAGATTGTTCAAGCAAAAATTTGCTTAACCTTTCATACCAAGACCTTGGTGCTTGTTTCAAACCATATAAAGCTTTTCTTAATTTGAAAACATGGTTAGGATGTTTAAAATCAATAAACCCAGGGGGCTGGTCTACATATATTTCTTCTTCAATGTAGCCATTTAAAAATGCACTTTTGACATCCATTTGAAACAATTTGAAATTCATCAAACATGCATATGCAAGTAACAACCTAATGGCTTCTAATCTAGCTACTGGAACATAAGTTTCATCATAGTCAATGCCTTCCTCTTGGTTGTATCCTTTAGCAACCAATCTAGCCTTGTTCCTTACTATGATGCCACTTTCATCCAGCTTGTTTCGAAAAACCCATTTTGTGCCAATAGGTTTATGAGTTGATGGTCTAGGGACTAACTCCCAAACTTCATTTCTTTTAAATTGGTTTAACTTATCATGCATAGCCATTAACCAATGTTCATCCAACAGAGCTTGATCAATACTTTTTGGTTCAATCTGTGAAACAAAAGCCATGTTACAACAAAGATTTTTTAAAGAGGATCTAGTAGAAACTCCCTTGGATACTTCCCCAATTATGTTGTCAAGGGAGAGATCTTTAGTTGTCCTCCACTCCTTGTGCTTTTGTACCATAGTTGACTGTTCCAGTACATCATTTAGTTCAGCTTTTTCCTTCTCATTCAAATCATTAAGTTGCAGAAATTCTTCCTTTTGTCCTACATCAACATCACACTCCAAATTCTCTTTGGAAGGGTTAGACTCATCACATATGACATGGACAGATTCCTCAACACACAATATTCTTTTATTAAAGATCCTATAAGATTTACTTTCCAAAGAGTAACCAAGAAAAATTGCTTCATCAGCTTTAGAATCAAATTTGCCAAGAGAATATTTACCATTATTTAAAACAAAACACTTGCAATCAAATGCTCTAAAATGAGATATGTTTGGTTTCCTTCCTTTGTATAGTTCATAAGGGGTTTTCTTCAAAATAGGCCTTATGAGAATTCTATTCAAAGTATAACAAACGTACTTACAGCATCAGCCCAAAAGTGCTTAGACAAGTTTGTTTCATTTAGAAGAGTTCTTGCACCTTCCTCAAGTGATCTATTTTTCCTCTCCACAACACCATTTTGTTGAAGTGTTCTTGGAGCTGAAAAATTGTGATTAATTCCAAACTCTTCATAGAATTTTTCAAAGTATTCATTTTGGAATTCTCCACCATGATCACTTCTAATTGAAACAATATTGCAAGTTTTTTCATTTTGAATTATCTTGGCCAATTTTCTAAATGATGTGAATGCATCACTCTTAGATCTTATGAATAATGTCCATGTGTCTCTTGAGTAATCATCTACAATGACAAGTCCATAGAAATTACCTCCCAAGCTCATGGTTCTTAAAGGACCAAATAAATCCATATGAAGCAACTCAAGAGGTCTAGAGGTAGAAATAACATTTTTACTTTGAAAATAATTCTTTGTTTGTTTCCCTCTTTGACAAGCTTCACATATTTTATCCTTCTCAAACTTAAGCTTAGGTAAAAGCCTACGACCAAATGCTTTTTCACAAGTTTATTCATATGATGCATATTTGTATGACTTGCCCTTTTATGCCATAACCATGTTTCATTAGTTTTACTTACAAGACAACTAGTGTTATGAATGAATGCATAGTCAATGGACAAAATATAAACGTTACCCTTTCTTTTACCAACATGGATAACTTCACCACTTTGATTGTCACAAATCAAACAGTAATTGTTGTTGAAGGAGTCTTTGAACCCTTTGTCACATAGTTGGCTTATGCTTAGGAGATTATGTTTCAAGCCTTCAACATACAAAACATTTATGATCATAGTTTTGAGGTTGTCTCCTATGTTCCCTTCTCCAATTATCTTCCCTTTGTTATTATCATCGTAGGTGACAAATCCTCCATCTTTTAGTATGACATTTGTAAGAATGGATATGTCGCCTGTCATATGCCTAGAGCAGCCACTATTAAGATACCATAGTGATGATCTTGCTCTTAGACACACCTGCAAAATTTAAATCAAGTAACAAGGAAAGGTACCCAATTGAGGTTGGGTCCATAGGGGTTAGCAATTTTCTTTTTCTTTTGCACCCATATACATTCTGCATTAGGCACATAATATTTCCTAGCATAGCATTTAAAAGATGTATGTCCTTTCTTCATGCAATAGTTACAAGTTATAGCTCTTAATGATCTTTCAAAGTAAGCATTTTGATTAAACTTTGATTTCTAAAAGCTATTTTGATTCGTCTATTTTGGTGGTACAAAAATTTGGTTCTTCCACTATATTTTGAACCATGTCTGTATCCCAAACCAGAAGTATCTCCAGTATATTTTTGCACACTTAACATTTTAGCCAAGTTGCACTTTCCTCTATAAAGTCTTCTCAAAAGATCAACCAAATAAATATTTTCTAAAAGTAGTATCATATACTTTTCTCCTTGGCTTCTTTTGAAAGCATCAAACTCATCTTGTAACAATTTGCATTTTTCTGCCTTAGAAGAGGAAGAAGGACATATACAACCATTTGCTTTGTAACTTGAAAGAAATTTTTCATTTTCTTCTTTCAACTTACAAAGTTTACTTTGCATTTCTACAAGTTTGGTGATGTGCCATCTTAGATCTCCTTTCATCTTATTATTTGCCTTTGTTAGCCTTTGAGCCTCATCATGAATTTCATGAAAAACATCAATAATGTTATCATATTCTGAATTTACCTCAGATTCAGCGCTAGAAAATCCTTCATTATCACTCAAGATTGAAGTGAAGCATACATTTGCTTCTTCTTCACTCTCACTCCTTGATCCAGAACTTGTTGATTCATTATCTTCCCATGCAATGTAGGCTTTCTTTGACTTTCCTTCCTTCTTTATCTTCCTCTCACCTTGTTGCTTCTTTAAGAACATTAAACATTCAGATTTGATGTGTCCAGATTTTCCACATTCAAAACAAGTAGCAGTGTTGTTGTTGCTATTGTTGTCATTTCTTTTGTTGAATTTTGTGAACTTTCTGTTTTTGTTCCTTCTCATGAATTTGATGAACTTTTTGACAATTAGATTCATGTTGTCATCTTCATCTTCTTCACTTGAGTCTTCTTCTATTTCAACCTTAGATGATGCAGCTTTCAAAGCTATGCTTTTGTGCTTCTTTTCTGCATCTTCTGCATTGGTTAATTGTGACATTTCAAGTTCATACTCAAGAAGCTTACCAAATAGTGCAGCCATGGACATCTTGGAAAAATCTTTGGATTCCTTGATTGCTTTAACTTTTGGTTGCCATGGTTTGAGTTTTCACTATATCCAGTTACTCCCAACCAACACTAGGTTAGAGTTTTCACTATATCAAAGAATCTTTACAAGTAGTTTTCAATGAGCACCTTTATCCACACTAGACAAAGAAACAGAAATCTAAACCCTATAGACTTCAAATGATCAAGACCCAGATAACCCTACTCTGTTCTTAACTCCAGAGAACCCTACTCTGTTCTTACCTCTAGAGAACCCTACTCTAGAAAACCACTTTAAAGAAACAAAGATATACCAACACTATTTTTAATACCCAAAAAAAATTCTAAAGAAAGATTCAAGAGATACAACCTGTGATCCTTCAAATGAAATGAATGAATGAATGATGTTACCAATCAATCAGGTTGAATGCAATTCAAAGCTCAGAATAAGAACTCTTGAAATCTCTTCTTTTCTTCAAAAACTCATCTCAAAGATTTTACTCTCTTGATCTCATGAGAGATTTTTCACTCTTAGAACAAATCAGTATTTTGGCTCTTGAAAAAGGCTTTCTCTCTTTTTTGTGATTCACACAAATGCTCAATGTTCAATTTGTTTTGAACAATTCGCTCTAAGTCTATTTATAAAGACAAGTTTAAGTAAAGTTGTTATAAAACAGATTTAACTGACAATAATCGATTAAAACGACAGGGTAATCGATTATTTAATCATATGTAATCGATTAAAATATAACATAATCGATTAATATGTTCTTGAGCTTCCTGGAAATGTTTTCATGAATAAGATAATCAATTAAACCGATACTTAATCGATTAAAGCAGTCTTAGTATATTTGAAGCATGAAGAAATAATCGATTACATAAGACTGGTATTCAATTAAACCGGTAAAGCTCAAACACGAAAAACATGAACCCGGCTTGTGTAATCGATTACAAAACAGAATAATCGATTATTTCAGTGATGCATGTTTTTTCATATGTTACTATGTAATCGATTACAAGAAGTTGGTAATGGATTAAACCGTTCTTTAAGGCTTTTCCAGAAATAGTATGAATGCATTTAATCGAATAAAATGCTTGTGTAATTGATTAAAACAGTAAGTTTTCATTTTTCAAAGACTTAGCCATGAGAACTTAACTTCTTATGAAATCATTGGATTGCTTTGAGATTTTAATAAAAAAATTATGTATGCATGATATGATAATGAGAATGCAAATGCAAATGAAAGATCACAGGGCAAGACACTTGAACCACTTAGACAAATTACAAATGCCTTCAAATGATTGGGCATGTAAAAAGCTAAAACATAAAGCCTTCATCCTTGCTTCAATCTTCTTGCAACTACCCTTAAAATCAACAATCTCCCCCTCAAAATCAACACGCCTAACCTCAAGATTTTGAACCCCACAATCCTCAGTGTCGCATCCTACATACATGCATACGAGTAATCAATAGTGGTTCTTACTTGTTGCATGTAAGGAAACTTCATACATTTCCGGGTTACAAGAACGAGTCACCCACAGGCGACATGCAGACCTCCAAAAGGGTCTATCATGGCCTAGCCCAAAAATCCATAATAATTAGATTTAAGGTTAGACCAGTGTCTTTTACCTCTAAACGGTTAACGAGGCTAGAGATCAGCTTCTCCAAGCTCGAATGTCCCTACAATTATCTTTTCTTCCCCAACTAGAAGCTTTCTCCCGTTCATCAATGGCAGAAACGGAGAACAGGAAGAGAGAAGGAATGTTTTTGATGAAGAGACAGAGGAAGAAAAATGAGTTATGCACAAAATAACCCACACGCATGCCACTTAAATACTCTGGGAGTTAATGCATGTTGCATACGTCATTAGAGCCAACATGTGTGGCTCAAGTGGCCTGATAACCAATGTGGGCCACATGCATAAAGTAAGCTCATGAAAGTACCAACTACCGGGTTAGCGAGTCAGGTACATATTACCCATATCACGTCGGTCTACCGGGTTGGTTTAATAACATAGGCTATGCATGGGATACGATCTTAAGTATCCACTATTGGCGAAGGCCAATGCCCCGGGTTCCTGTCGATTTATAAAACAAACAAGGGCGGCACCCGGGATGACAAGCCAAGCGCATTTGACTTCCCACTTGGTAAGCGTAGCCCAGACGACCTTGTCCGGAATCCTACCCTAGCAATCACTACCCGACCTTGTTCAGGTTATTGCCTTGGTACTTCACAAGTCCAAGGTTCCGCACTCTCCGACCTTATCCGCCCTAAGGTGCTATCACCTTTTCTAGGGTTAATTCGGTCACTGTAAACTCGGTTTCCTCGTTGACATACATTGAATAAGTGCGAACCCAGATTTGTGGTAGGGTTGTTATTACCATAATTACTGTGTAATTAAATATTTTAATCTAAAAGTGCCATGTGGACACCTATAACCTTACACCTGCCCTTTCCACCAAGACCTAATCCTGCATAGTTCCAGCTAAAGCAACATCCACAAGAACCCTAGCAAAGTGACCAAAATAAAGATTAAAGGTAGCAACATCCACAGCCAAAGAGAAAACAATAGGCCTCTATTATTCTTGGGGGAGCCTGTAACACCCCGTGTGCACCCGGTGCGTTATCATCAGAGTAGCGCTATCAGCGCTATATAAAGCGGTGCAGAAACGAAAGAATCGTTTTTCTTGATTACATTATGCATAGAATAAAACACATATAACACAAG
>QARZ01039748.1:39855-58494 GCA_013407115.1 Glycine latifolia
CACAACTACCAAGGCAGATATACATAAAACTCAAAATAGAGATCATCGGGAGGAAACATACACTAAAACAACATCATCGTCGTCTATACAATAAAACGGGTGTACACCCACACCCTATCTTTTTCATACAAGACAGAGACAAAATAAAGACTCTTCTAGTCTTCATCTGCAGCCCATGACCAGGTCCAGCACTCTCAGCTAGGGCCTCCTGCCCTGAGGTATCTCCTCCCCTCTGGAAACACCTGAAAACCACAACCCACAATGGGGTGAGATAAACATCTCAGTAAGCTTAGGGTTCTGGGAAATCCTCCCTTACCCTGGTTCACCCCCAAGCACAAAACACATAAAACTAAAACAGGAACGAGCTTAGGAAATCATCCTAGCTCTCATAACCCACTACAGGGTAACATAACCAGATACTCTCAGTATCAGAGGCATCACACCTCATCCTGGCTCTCACAGCCATCTCAAAACCATCTAACAGAGCCAAGCCAGAATCATGGCTTCAATATCTCATATCGGCTCTCATAATCGTCTGACAGAGATCTCACAGAGGTACCTAATCATCAGTGTCAATCACTGGACACTGTATATACCAGAGAGGCACCGCCTCCAATGCTATATATATAAAGCATGGCCTGAGTCCACCACTCAGGACTTCATACACACGGCCTGAGGAATCTCTCAACTCAGGGCTTCACATACACTGAAACCATCGTCATCAGTGTACATCAATACACATCCATAACTGTCAATATCCATGTGATTCCGATGGTCATCACCATCTATCACCTATCATCATTATCCTGCGGAGGTTTTCATATAGATATATATATACCGATCCCCACTCTCAGAGGATCCAATATATACTAGGACATCTCATGGCAGGACATCATTATCTATCAGAAGCACCCCGAAAATATATAGGTACAACCATGTCTGGAGGACTCCTATATACCGGGCCGGCTCCTCTATCATGCTGCCTGAGAGAGACAATCCTCAACGGGAGCTCTCAATCCCTCATGGCTTCCTGTTCGGATACCTGAGAGAGACTATCCACTCTGGGAGCTCTCAATCCCTCAGGATCCCCAAACCACAGCCTGTGAGAGACAATCCACATCAGGGAGCTCTCTATCCCACAGGACTTCCAATCACACTGCCTGAGAGAGACAATCCACAACAGGGAGCTCTCAATCCCTCAGGACTTCTTATCACATACCATCTGTCCTACCACCATAGGACTCTATTCTACTGGCCAGAGAATCTCAGAACTCAGACACTATCACAGTGTCTATTTATCCTCAACACAGACCACCACCATGGTCTTTATCAATCTCATCATCTCTGCCTAAGGAGGAACATCCATACAGGGCAATCCACCCTTAGGTCTTTAGGCGGAGAGCAGTGGCACCTCCCATGGAATCTCAGCTATTCCAGGGAGTCCTCAAACTCTTCCTCTGGCTAGGGAACCTCAACTAGCCCGATACCATCTCAGTATCTTATAGATTCCATCACAGATCATTCTCTGATCTGTATCTCATCAAAGCCATGGAACACCTCACAGTGTTCCTCCATCTCAGGCCCCAAGGCCACACCTGAAGTCACAGGCGTCAAATACCCTCACACTGTCTCAGTGTCTATCCTAGGGTTTATTATGTATCACAATCTCTGGAACAACAGGGGTTCCACCCTAAACATCATTCATCCAGCCTTCTAGGCTTATCTCGACACATCTCATCATCAATAACAGGCCATCACGGCCTTTCTTTCTCAGCATGCACAATACATATATATTCACACATGGCATGCACCCATCACCCACTTGGGTGGCAAACAAGAGTAAAAGAAAGACATCACAGAACGATGAGCTTACCTGGCAAGCCGTGCCCCTCAGCTTTAGCCTCAACTGATGGTCTGCTTCTCTGACACCCTCAGTGTCAAGCCCTAACAAGGCACATAAACACATATCACAGACCATATAAGCATATATTCATGCATCAGCTCATCCAGCAGTCATCCACTGCCTCTGGGAAGGAACCATAGTTCTTTCCCTCAACCCGAGTCATCTACTCCAGGGTTCATCAGGCTTATCCATACAAGCCTTCCATAGACCCTCAGTGGTCTACCTCAGGTTCATCCATGGCCTCAGAGTCATTCCAGACTCAAACCAAGCCATTCACCTAGAGCATTTCAGCTTTCTCAAACAAAACTTCAAGGTTTCTCAGGGCTTGAACGGTCTGAACCACAAGATACCGTTCTCAAGGCCTCTCAGGCACATCAAGCCCCTCAACATGGCTCTTGCATGTCTCAAATCAAGTGACTCAGTTCCAGTCACACATGCATAACCTAGAGCCAAAACCAACAGTCACCAAATCACAAACTGAAAGCTAATCCTTCCTCCTCTCATCATCCTGAACACATCTCTCAACTGGACCCAGAGCTAATTCTGGCTCTATCAAAAGTGGGTCACTATTCATCAAAACCCCCAAATCACAAATCAATCGGAGAAACTCGAGTTTCTTACCTCAGAACTGCCGAGGAAGGCCTCTGGGCTACTCTCCCTAGCCTTGGTGCACTGAACCACCGTCGTTCCTCGCCTAATCTCGAGTTCTCTGCAGCTTCCTCAGAGAAGGGATTTTCAATGAATAGGGAGAAAGGATTTTGGCTCACTCTTGGTTTCTAGGAGGTTTACTAGGCTTAGGAAGGTGTTTTGGTCATATAGCATGAACATAGGAGCTTGGGAAGCTCTCCCATGGCTGCTGAGGTCCAGAGGAAGAAGAAAACCAATTCTTCTCCTCTAAAACGCGACCCCTCTTTAAATACAGTCTGCACCGTCCTTCCCGCGCGATCCGCGCGGGACACCGCGCCATCCGCGCCAGCTGCACAACACATGGCGCCATCCGCGCCAACTCTGGCGCCATCCGCGCCAACTCCCCCTGGGCTATGGCGCTGTCCGCGCCACACATGGTGCTGACCGCGTGGAGTTCCAGAGAAACTTGGCTTTCCAGGCCACTTACCGCGCCACTCGCGCCACACATGGCGCCACCCGCGCCATGTTCCAGGAAGCCTGGCGCTACCCGCGCCAGATCTGGCGCTATACGCGCCACACCCTTCACAGGGTTTTCCTCTGAGTATGCTGGCGCTATTCGCGTGGGATCTGGCGCCAGCCGCGCCACAGGGAGGGTCCTTACAGAGCCCAAAAATTCTAATCTAGTATTGTGCATTTGTATGTTGTACCATGCTAGGATTAAAATAAGGTGACCAAGAGAAAAGTCACAAAATTCCTGGCTTGATATCCCAAGTCCCATCCGCAAGCACCCTTCACAAATCCTCAACAAAAGAGGACGAAAATTCACAGAAACCTTTTCCAACAAGAACCATCTTCCATTGCCCTATCAATTCCTGGATTGAAACCTAAGTGAATAATTCTTAGAAAGAATAAGTCTCCCATGCAAATTATTCTTATAAACATCTAAACCCACCTTATACTCCTCCTCTAGATTAGTAACAACAACAAAATCTCCTTTGATGCAAGGAACTAGGAGTTGACTCAACGAGATATCACATGTTTATTTAATATCTGAGCGGCCATTTTTGGCATAGCGTTTGTCAATTTCATGATCGCTTTAAAGAAGCCTCGACAAGGAAACTCCAAGGAATATACGTAGCATCAAAAGCCATAATCACTGAAATAGCTAGGGTTTACGAAGAGACTTTGAAACACCTAAGCCATAGCAGAACCACCATATCAATTATTTGGATGTTGTCACCCTTTTCAACTCTATATAGCTTATAAATTTAAATGTTTAGAACTCAATGATTAAAATATAAAAGTCACATAATTTCTTAGTAATAATTTTTAGCTAAATTGCATGTTTTACCCCTTAACTATTTTATTATTTTACAAATTTTATCACAAGTTTTGTCTACACATTTTACCATTATGTTTTCAATTTTGACACATTTTACCATCCATTTAATTATAAATTTCCATATAATTAAAAATCATTAACTTTTATAATAATTATTTATATATATATATATATATTTTAAAATGCATATATAATAATTAATTTAATGGTTCTGCCCAAATAAATTAAAGTAGTTGTAAATTGTTAACTAATCACAAATATATGACTTTTAAGATAATTATTATAAATGTCGGTAAAATTAATAGGATAAATTCATTAATATATATATATATATATATGATAATAATTATTACATATATAATTATATTATAAATATATAATTTAATATATATATATATATATATCATAATATTAATAATATTTAACCTATTTCATAATATATATATATATATATATATATATATATTTCAAATAACTTAGACACATAAACATAAATTATATTAAAAATGAAAATAATTAAAATAAATTACTATTCAAATGTTTTTAAGTAAACATATTTAAATAATAGTTATAATTTTAAAAAATTATATAATTTTTTATAGTTTTAATAAAATTAATTACATAAATAAAAGAAATATACATAATAATTATAATAATATTTAACATATTAAATGAAATATATGTATAACATTATCAAGCAAAAACAAATATAAAATTTACATATAAATAATAAATATATTAAATATTATCTACGGCAATATATATATATATATATATATATATATATATATATATATTAAATAATTTTTAGGATAAACTATATTTTCGTCTTTGAACTTTTTGGTATTTATGATTTTGGTCTCTAAACTTTTTAATGATTGATCAATGTTCTTCGGGTTTTTCTTCATATTAGGTTTTAATTTTTTTCGTGTGTTTTACCATTAAATGAAGACATCATTATTATTATTATTATTATTATTATTATTATTATTATTTCATTATGATATGTTTTTTGACATCTAAAAATTGTCAAAATTTACATAAGGAATGAAATTTTGAAAGGATAAATAATTTGTTGAGATTTATAGCCATGGAAAATTGTAAGAACCTGAAAAGCATTCAAGTTACTGGGAAAAGGATTAATAGTATGAAATTAAGTGTAACTCTCACAAGTTATTAATCAGTATGTGGAAGATATGTGTGGTGCATCTATAACTATACACCTTATGTGTAGGTTTACTAAAATCATTTCAAAAGTGACTTATATGTAAAACTTATGATGTCAAGGAACTGTACTATAGGTGCTCGGTTTCCTTCATCACCACAATCGACCTGCAACACTAACAACTTCTGAAATGTACCCAATTGAAGGGCTTCAATCTAAGACATTGCTACTCCAAATTGCATAGTTTCCAAATGGAAGAAATAGAGTAATTCGAGCACAACGATGAAACTCCTAACAGTTACTTGACCTAGAGAGGAATTTGGCTTGTTGCTATGTCACACTCTGCGCGTGTCGTCGTCAGTACCAACTCTAATTCCTTACCCAAATGACAAGATGTATAGATTCACAGGCTTTGTGGCCAAAACTATGGTCTTAACGGCCAGATCTACGACCCAACAACCTTTGCATCATCGCTTCACTCGCCTCATGTGGTGAAGGTGGATTCGTGAATTTGAGGTAACAGATTGTTGGTTGTCTAGAGAGTGCCATCCATTATGTAATTGCAGATAGTCAAGAGACAAGTTAAATATTGATAAACCACCCTATGCAAATTTTCTATTGATTCAAGGTGGACTTATTGTACACGATCATCGATCTCTCGATTAAGTTGATTCTTTTATTGTTTGGTTCAGTTTTTCCTCCTGATTGGCTGTTAGGTTTTTGAATTTGAATCCATTTTTTGTATTATTTAATTTCTGGCATATTTAATGGAAAAAACATATATTAATAAAATAATAATAAGAGTAAATTACACTCGCACCCCTGTGTTTTGCTCAAATTTCACCTAATACCCCTCCCTTTTTGTATATTACTTTTACCCCCCTCTATTAACGATGTTAACTAACATCAATTAAAATATGTGATCAGAAAAAATTGCCCCTACATTTTAATTGTAAAACTCAAATTATCCATTCCCAACTAGTTTCAAAATTTAGGATTCACATTTCATTCCTCTTCACCATTTGTGAGTACTGTTCATCTTTCTCTTAGTGGCGAGTTCTTTTTCAGCGACAAAGGGGTGCGAGTTCCTCTTTCTCTCACGACATTCATGTTTCATTCCTCTTCACCATTCGCGAGTTCTTTATTGTTCCTATTCTTGTTCGCAAATTCTCCATTGTTCCTCTTTTAGCTCGCTACGTTTATGGGCGCCTTCATTTATCTTCCTCTTCGATGTTCACAAGCACTCTATTTCTCTTCCTGTTCCACAATTTCTATTCATGCTAGGGTTATGCTTGTAAGTGACCGCTAGACCTTATATATAGGTTATTTTTTAAGATTATTTATTTAATTTTAATTTTTTATTGTTACCTATTTCTGAATGGGGTTTCAATGGGGGACTAGTTTGGGACCACTTATGATTTTTAAAATCATTTGTTTATTATTGTTGATTAAAATAGTGTTGATGTTTGGAACAACAGAAAACACAATGGATGAACTGGAAATCATTTGTTTATTATTGTTGATTAAAATAGTGTTGATGTTTAGGACCACAGGAACACAATGGATGAACTAAAATATATGACTGTGTGAACAACATTGCTAATGATTAAGACTTGTCATCATGTCACCATTTTATTTTATGATTTTGTTATATTGCTAGTGGTAAAATTCTTCCTCTTAAGACTGATTATGATGTGTTGAAAATGTTTGTTAAGAATCAAAATTCAGTTCATATGTATGTTAGTATAACAAAGGATGAGAGGAAGGCTGTTAACACTGCGTACCAACAAAGTGGGTTCATGTCCAACAAAATAAAATATTTTCAGGTTAAGAGGAAGAAGATGAAGGTATTTTAGACATAAATTTTCATTAAAAGTCATGTGACCAGTATATACCTAATTTCTGTTAGATTATTAAACGGTGTTTAGGAAGGAGGAAATCTAGGTATGATGTAAGCTAAACAATTAAGGGAATTTTTGTATGGTGCAAAAAGGGAGGGATATCAAGTAATATTTGAGTAAAACATAGGGGGTGCAAATGTAATTTACTCTAATAATAAACATATCTGTTAGGTCATCATTTAATGGTGAAATAGATTGATAGGACTAAAACCCAAAATGAAAAAAAAAAAGTTGGAGAACTTCAACAAATGTCAAACTATTTATGGATCAAAATCACAAATATAAAAAATTTTAGGGACGAAATACATAATTTTTTTATTTTACACATAAACATAAATTATACTATTAATTAAAATATTCAAAATGAATTATTATTCAAATATTTTCAAATAAAAATATAATTTAAAAATATTTGAATAATAATAATTATTTTTAAAACATATAATTTTTTATAATTTAATTATATGTAATTTTAATGAAACAATATTTTTAACGTTTGAACACAATTTATAATTATTCTATTGTTATCTAATTTGTCATTTAGTGCACATCAAACATTAAATAGGATTAAAATTTATCCTACTCTTATATCCTATCTTATCATGGTGTGCATCAAATATTGAATAGGATAAACTTTAATCTTATCCTATTACACTGGATATAATTAAAGTTTATCCTTTCTTTTTTATAAGTTAGGGATTAGTTTTAAATTGGAATTAGTGTTTTGTTATCATTTTTTCTCAATTATGTGAGAATGAATATTGAGCTAGAATTCACCTTTCTCTCATTTTATGTAATTTTATAGTATTAAAGCTTATCCCTCCTTTTTTGGAATTCCCTTACAAATTTTTTAGCTTCTTTTAGATTGTGTTTTTCTTCCTCATGTTTTACATTAATAATGCATGGGTGTGGAAAGCTATGGCTTTGTAACCTATTTGCTGTTTTTTTAAAAGAACTATGGTTTGGCTCCTTGAAATTTAGCTGAATTAATTGAAGTTTTCTCCTTTCTCTTGAATCCTAAAGTAATTCTTAGTCTCTTGATGCATTTTAGTAGTTTCAATACTATAACGTATCATGTATTCAAATGTGCATATATTTGCTCTTGGATTAGTAAAATTTTATCTCTAATTTCAATACAGAGAAAAACCTAAAACAAATATCATCAAATTGACTAATAAATATTTAATAAGTAATGCCCACATTAGCATTTTACAAATAAAATGTCTATTTACTTTGAATCAGCACCCACATATCACATGCCTCTATTCCTTAAACAACTTTGAAGCAGCACCAACGTCTAGGTACCATTTCCACTCCCCTTCAGGTGAAAACATTTCAACAGGCAATTTATCAGTCTTCTCATGGTCCTCTAGTGCAGAGTTAACAGCGTTTGCTTTACCCTCCCCAGTCACCACCATTGCTATGTTTGAAGATGAATTGATTACTGGGATGGTAAAAGTGATTCTCTCTGGTGGTGGCTTTGGTGAGTCCCTTATGAATGTAACCCATTTTTTATCCTCCTTCAGAAGGGGGTGCCCAGGGAATAAAGAAGCTACATGCCCATCTGAGCCCATACCCAATAACATGAGATCAAACTTGGGAAATCCCCTAGTTGATGTATCTATCACATTGCACTTGACCAACCGTTTGAGAGTTGTCTCATAAACATCAGCTGCTCCATCTGCTGCTAGGGCATCATCAATGGCATAAACATTTACCGGAGGAATTGGCACCTTGCAAAAGAACAATGGAAAAGTTAAGTTTTTAATTGCTTGACCAAATATGTCAAGTTACTATACTGATAGTTTAAAATTTTTTTAAAACTATAATTTAATTCTAAATTGTCATATAAATAAAAATAGTTAAATTTTATAATAATTTTTTAGAAATTATATATAAAATATTGAATTTAATGATTATTGGTAAAGTAAAATAATTTTATATGGTTAATCAATCACAAAATATTATTAGAATGACTTATAAGATAATTATTATAAATGTCAATAAATTTATCATACATGATATATAATTTGTAATTAGATGAAAATCTAAAATTACTTTATATAATAGATGCATAACTATTTTTATATCAACAAATTAAACTATCATTAATAGTATTAAAACAGTATGACAAAAAGCTCAATTATATATAAGGTGAATACGCTGAAAATAGTCAATTTTGATTAAACACTACTCATAAATTCTTCTTCAAGCTAAACGTCTATGGCATGCATATGAAAGTCCAAGTCAAATACCTTAGAGAGAAATCCGTCATGGGCAAGTTTGTAATTACTGTCTACGTTATCCTTTGGCACAACTCTCTCATCCACCCAGAAAACATGACATTTTGACCACTCTATGGAATCAATATACGGAGGTTCAACCAATTTCCTGAAATGCCAGCATAAGAAACATCATAAAACTTTGCTCATGTTACATGTTAAAGTCATAGTCATGTTGATAAAATTAATTGTTATATACATAACTGAATTAGACTCATCGATTCAACTAGTCCAACTGATAATTAATCGTTTAATTATAGGAAAAACTGGTTTAATAACATATGTTGATTTTAAAAAATTCAGAACACTCAAAATCAGTGAGAATTAATCAAATCCGTCAAACACTAGTGGAAATAATTTGTTTGAAGCAATATTTTTTAATTTTTTGATTTTAATTAAAAAAAAACACATATTTATATATTTCACATAAATATAAATTATTTTATCAATTATTATTACTTTTATCTTATAAAACTTCTAATTTAGGTATTTATATTAATTTATAATTTTTAAATCTTGCTTTTAATAATTTATATTATTTTATTACTTTTTATAAAAAATGACACGGGCCCCAACACAAGAATTAAGATAATACTCACCTGAGATACTTGATGAGTGACCCACCGGACAAAACGACAGTGAAAGCACCTCTCTCTCTTGTGAATTTGTTAGAGAGCTGAGCAACATCATAAGCTAATGACACAGCGAGATGCTCCTTGCTGAAGATCTCAACTTTCTTGTAGCCCTTTTCCCACTTAATTGATGCCTTGATTTTGCCAACATCTCCCTTGGGAGAAAACCCTTTGTACCTTAGAGGTTGGTGGACCAGTTTCTTCCCAACTTGGGGTGGGAATAAGAAGGTCTTTAGGGATAATGGAATTGATTTTTGGGCATACAAAATGCTACTTTGGGGCGTGTACGAAGGAGAGAGAATAGCTGAGAAGGTCATTATATCGTGTCTTGGATTTGGGTGTAAAAACAAACCTTGGATCTATTTTGTTGTTTTGCGCATTATATATGCTTGATATTAAATCCTTTGTTGGATATTACAAGTAAAGCACACGGTACGGATCCCTCTCTGACTTCACCACAAAAATCAAATCAACCACATACACATGATGCTTTTAATTAGTTTTGAATAATGTTGTCAATGTACACATAAATTATTTTATTCAAGAAAATGTTTTTTTTGAAAATTGAAATGAGATAATAAAAAATCATCTCCTTTCCTTTTATTTCAAAGTATATTTTAGAGATACAAGTGCATAAATAATAATAGAATGTACACAGTATACGGTATCCTATTTTTTACAGAAATTAAATAATGAAACTATTTTTTAATTATATTTGCACAACTTTTATTTTCTAACTATAGTTCCTCATACCTTAGACTAATTTGCACTTATCTTGTTCATGCTAGGATCCTTTTGTTGTTAGATTCTTTCTATAGTATTTATGCTCGATATTATATTCTTGTTTTCTAGTAGAAGTAAAGCAAAAGGTAAGGATACTTTTTGTTAGTACAAGGCTCAAGGCAGGAATCAAACATGTGTGATAAACACACATGACTGACTTGCTAGTTTCTCAAAAATACTATCCATGGACACGAGAGGCTTTTTCTGTTGGGAGTTTTGGCTGTACTTTTAGCAGTGTAGGAATTTTTTTCTTTGGCTTTTGGGAAGTTTTGGTAGATAGTTGGATAAAAGGATACATGCTTATGATGTTTTTTTTTTTTTTGTGTGTGTGTAGAAATGTATATACAAAACAAAAGTAGTTATATTATAAAATATAAGATAATATTTTTTTAAGTCTACATAATATCTCACAGATTTGAAATTAGAAAATTAAATTATTGTTCAACAGTTTATAAACCAGTGGACAGACTTTTTTTTTTAGTTATATTAGGATGGGTACCCCTTTATTCATATCCTCTTCCTTATCAATGATATTTGTTTTTTTTTTCTGGTAAAAAAAAATGTTTTTTATTGAATTGTGTGTTTCTGATCTCTAATCCTTTTAGACTAATTATTGATGGTGTCAAATTAATTAGTTGATGAGAGATTAAAAATATAATTTATCAAAAAATTTATTTGTTATCCTCATTGATCACATGATAAGTCACATGTCTCCTAATGTGACGGTCATGTCACTAGTTGACAATGCGAACTAAAATAGTTAATAGAAGAAAAATATAAAAACAAAAGAATTGAAAATTTTGTTTAAAATTGAATTTTGCAAAAGGTTTTGAAAGGAAAAATGTATTCAATAAAAGTTAAATAAATTAAGAATAACCTTTCTCACATTATAATTTATATATTAAGTTAAAAAGGCTTTACTTAATCACTACTCTCTTGATGACGGTTAATCTCAATTTCAAGTATGAGGATTCTTGATCAAACACCAAAATACAATTAATTATGTTTGTCTCGCATAAAAATTTTCTTTTAATAACTAACAACTAAGTTTTATTATCTCTTTGAAATATTATTAGCACACTATTTTTTATCATATTCTTTATTTTTTAGTTGAAATTTAAGTAAAAATCACAAATTTCATATCCCATGTCTTTATTTAATGGTTATTTTATCTTAATTATATAATTTTCAATAAATTTTAATCAATGAGGGAAAGAGCGACCGGGTAGAGAACTCGGCTGAGCTCGTATATTCCTTCTCATTGAGAGACCGAGTAGTGATCTCGGTAGAGCTCGTGTCATCCTTTTCTTTGAGGTCCGACTTGTAATCTCGGATGAGCAATCAAGTAGTTATCTCGGTTGAGCTCGGGTGAGCTCGGAGGAGCTCGTATGTGGTTGACTTCTAAGAGCTACCGGGTAGAGAGATCGGAAGAGCTAGTAACCCCTTTTTATAGAATTACCGGGCTAGTGAACCCAGGAGTGGTTGGGGAGAAACCTTGGACTTGTGAAGTACCAAGGTAGGAACTCGAATTAGGTCGGAGGAGGAGGGACATTAGAGGTACTATAGTGCCAAGGATGGGTTCTTATGCAATCGATTTCATAAGTGTTTGTAAGCGATTAAAACAGTACTGGCTGTTTAACCTGGACTTAGCCTAGTGGTTGGAATGAGTGCACAGGAACCCGAGATATGGTAGTAAGATTGCACTCAATATTTATATTTAAAATACAACCTGCCAGCATTCGTGATATGATGGGAACCCGACAACCTCTGTAGGGTTTAGAGAACCCGGGTAGTCACATGTAACATGCATGAGATATAACTTATTGACTTGCCAAACAGTAGACCCAACCCGACAGTCAAATATCTCTACATATTCACTTTATACAAGTGACACGTGTTAACTCTTTGCTTGTGTTGTGACGTGGGAATGTTATCATATTACTATACGACGCGTGTCAACTTTTAGACTATATAAGGTATGCTTGAGTGAGATATTTTGTAGTAATCTTATTTCCACCGTCTCTACTAAAAAACACTTTCTTTCTCATATCTTATTCCCTCCATTGTTAAAGTGAGAAAAGCTTCCTATATAACCTTTCCTTAACCTAAAAACCTTCACATTCAACGCAAGGATTGAAGAGTAGTACCATATAAACTAGTTTCCAACCTCTGTTAACGGTGAAAACCGTCAGGCAAGGAGATCAATTCTCGAAAGGAAGTTAAAGTTTCAACCTTTAAGAGATAGAAGGCACGTTAAGGATATCTAAGCTTGGAAAAGTTGTCCTCTAGTCTTCCTTGTTGTTTTTAAGGGCTAGATAAAGAAGGTATTTGTAGTGGTAAACATGCGGATGAGAGGATAGGTGCAGGAACAAGAGAAGGTAAGCTCTCTATTCTTGGGAGTTGGTTCCCTTGATTGTGTTCCACCATACTCCTGGGGAGTGATGGTTATTGGATATCATGGTGCGTATATTTACATTGTGTGTTATTGCTTTTTGATTAAAAACATACATGTATGGAGATGTGTACTGGTTGTCTAATTTGTATAACTGGAATATACAATTGTGTACGTGGAGTGCACTGGTTGGCTAAGTTGTATATCTAGTTATACATTTGTGCATGTCTTTGGTGGAATTCATGTGGAGTCTGGGGTCTGGGACCTCAGGAGGAGATACGTGATGTGTACGCGGAGTACATTGGAAGATATACAAGAGTGCACTTTATGTGTACTGGTTGTCTAACTTGTATATCTTATATGCAATTGTGTATGATATTTGCACTGGCTGGCTAAATTGCATATTGGAATTGGAATGGTATGTGGTGTGGTTATGTACATGTGTTATTTTATTAAAGGCCGGGTTGGCTTAAAGGCCGAGTTGGCTATGTTATTTGTAATGCCAATATAAATGCTATGTACTGTAGAAGTGAACTAGGGGGAGGTGAGTCTCCAAGAACCCTGAGTTTACTGAGATTGTATCTCACCCCGGTTGGGGATTATTTTTATATTGCAGGTGATAGCCAAAGAATGGAGGATGAGGTCCGAGGTAAGAGACCCGTGTAGGGGTTGTTCGGTGGATCTCAATTGATAGGCCGGGTAGGCCGAGGCCGAGTTGGCTTTTAATTGAGGATCCTGAACCAGAGACCAAGGTCGGGTTCGAGGAAGCAGATTTTGGAAAGCGGTCTTTTACGAGTCGGTTGACTCAATTTTATTGTACTTTTGTAACCCGGTATGGGTTTATTTATGATGTATCTTTTGGAACAGAACCCAAAAGTCGGGATATGTATTAATTCCATACATAATGTTAGTTTGTATTATATGACGTATAATGATGTCTTATTTTCTTTTAATGCTTCCATGTCTACTTAATTTACGTTAAGTGTTGCTGCGCTTAAGACCATAATATAATGTTAATGAACCGGATGCATATGAGGTCGTTACATTTTATGGTATCAGAGCAGTTCATCCTAGGGAAGCATTATGTATGGTAGTTTGTTCAGAAATCCTGCTTTTAAGGTCGTAGGGTTCATCTGAGTATTGCATGTGTGGTGAATAAGTGTGGGCCTGATCAACTCACTCTTGGTATGACATGTGCAGTATCATGGTGAGAACCAGAAACGACGCTTTGAGAGGGGATGATGAGGTACCACCGGACCCCATTGTTGTCGCCTTGGCAGCTATGCAGCGAGAGATGACTGCAAACCGACAAGCGAATGAGGCCTTGTTAAAGGCTAATGAGGCTTTGATGGCTGAGTTGAGATCTCGGAGACAAGAGGATCGAGTACCCTCTCCATCACCGACCTTCGTGGGCGAAAGCAGTCGAGGTCAGGGTGGGGGAAGTCATCATGACGATGGACTTAGACATCAATGTGGGGACGGGTTGTCCCAGTTCAGTGTGGAGGAAGATGCAGTAGTAAGAGGGAGGATGATGATTGCTTTTCGGAAGCATGAACCTCCAGTTTTCCATGGGGGATACAACCCCATTGCTGCTGCTAAGTGGTTGCAAGCTTTAGAGAATATTTTCTCCGTGATAGAGTGTTCAGACCATCAACGACTTCTATATGCAACCTATCTGCTGCAAAGAGATGCGCACGAGTGGTGGATTACCACTTCACAGCTTTTATGGGGTCAGGGTGAGGTGATCACCTGGTAGATGTTTGAAGCTCAGTTCCTGGACCGATATTTTCCACGAGATGCAAGGGAGCAGAAACAGGCTGAGTTCGAGGGCCTGGTCCAGGGACGTATGACTGTTAGTGAGTACTTAGCCAAGTTTAATGAATTGGCTAAGTATGCGCATTTTCGGAGGGCGATGCCCGACGTCGAGGTGCTCACTGCTAAGTTCCAGAGGGGACTTAGAGAGTATATAGAAGAGAAGATCGCCAGGAGTGGATCCCGGGATTTAGGAAGCCTGGTGAGACAATGTTGCCAGGTGGAGGACATGATAAAGAGGCGTAGCAGCAGTAATCCTGCACCATCTTTTAGGCAGGAGGGGAGGAGAACGGGTGGTTCAGGCCAAGCTGGGAAGGGCAAGGGCAAGAGCAAGGGTCTGGGAGTGTCATTTCCAGATGACCGATTTAAGAAGGGGCCGAATTATAAAGGAGCTGCATCAAGACAGAACCAACCTTCGAAGTGTGCTACATGTGGAAGGAACCATTGGGGTAGATGTCCCACGGGTCAGTTCAATTGTTTCAATTATGGACAGCGAGGTCATTTTGCTAGAGAGTGTCCTCAAGGAGATAACCAGGTTGTAGCTGCTCTTGTAATTTCTGTAGCACCACCTTCATGATAGATTTATACGATTGATGCTAAAGAGGCTACTCGAGCTCCCGACTTTATCTGAGGTACGATTTTAATTGATAATTATGATGTGAGAGTGTTGTTTGATTCTGGAGCTACTCACTCCTTCATTGAGAATCGTGTTGCCTTAGGTCTGAACTTGCAGATGTTCAGTTTGTTTCCTCCTATGGTTGTCACCGCTGCTTCTAAAGAGCAGTGTCGAGTTGATACTTGCTGTCGGGATGTGCAGTTTGGTTTTGAGGGCCAGGAATACAATGTTGATTTGTATTGTCTTATAATGCCTAATCTTGAGATTATCTTAGGCATGGATTGGTTGGCCAAGTATGGCGTCACGTTGGATTGTTGCAATAAAAAGATAGTGGTATCTCAGGATGGAAACAGGCCAGGTTCCACTTCGCTTATCATAACCTTGCAAGTCGGCAAGGAGATGAAGAGAGAAGCCCGGGGTTATCTCTTGTTGAGTTCAGCAGAAGAGAGGCTGGGATGGGGTCTGACAGAGATCCCGGTTGTGAACGAATTTATGGATGTATTTCCTGAGGAAATCACACAGCTTCCACCTGAGAGGGGAATTGATTTTTCCATTGATTTGATTCCGAGTGTATGACCCATTTCTGTGGCTCCTTATCGTATGGCTCCGTTGGAGCTAAAGGAGTTGAAGGCGCAGCTTGAGGACTTATTATCCAAGGAATTTATCTGACCAAGTGTGTCACCATGGGAGCGCTGGTCATATTTGTTAAGAAGAAGGATGGAAGTATGAGACTATGTGTGGATTACAGGCAATTGAATAAAGTCACAATAAAGAACAAATATCCATTGCCTCGTATCGATGATTTGTTGGATCAGCTGAAGGGAGCTAGTGTGTTTTCTAAGATTGATTTGCGATCCCGGTATCACCAAAGACTGCTTTCCAGTCTCGGTATGGTCATCATGAATATCAGGTGATTCCGTTTGGTCTTACGAATGCTCCGGTCGTGTTCATGGATTATATGAACCGGGTTTTCAGACCTTACTTAGATCAGTTTATGGTGGTGTTTATTAATGACATACTGATTTATTCTAAGAGTAAGGAAGAGCATGCCGAGCATCTCCGAGTTGTTCTTCAGACTTTGAGGAATGACCAACTTTATGGTAAGTTGTCAAAGTGTGAGTTTTGGCTGACCGAGGTGAAATTTCTTGGTCATGTGATCTCGGCAGCCGGGGTAGCAGTTGATCCCGGTAAGATAGAAGCCGTGATAGATTGGGAAAGGACCAGAAATGTGTCCAAGATCCAAAGTTTCCTTGGATTGGCTGGGTACTACCATAGGTTCATTCAAGGGTTTTCACAGATGGTGTTACCCTTAACCCGGCTTACCAGAAAGGGTACTCCGTTCGCATGGACTCATGAATGCGAGGAGTGTTTCTTGAAGCTGAAAGAGAGGTTGACCACAGCTCCAGTGCTAGTTCTTCCTGATCCTGAAGGAAGCTTTGAAGTTTATTGTGATGCTTCCAAGCAGGGTTTGGGATGTGTTTTGATGCAAGAGAGAAAGGTGGTTGCATATGCTTCTCGGCAACTAAAACTGAATGAGGAGAATTATCCTACGCATGACTTAGAGCTGGCGGCCTTGGTCTTTGCTCTAAAGATTTGAAAGCACTACCTATATGGTGCCAAGTTTGTGGTATTTAGTGACCACAAAAGTCTTAAATATTTATTTGATCAGAAAGAGTTAAATATGAGACAAAGGAGATGGATGGAGTTTATCAAAGATTATGATTTTAAGTTGAGGTACCATCCTGGAAAGGCCAATGTGGTGGCGGATGATCTGAGTAGGAAACACATAAGTATAGCTTGCATGATGATTGAAGAGTACAAGTTAATAGAGAACTTCCGGGATATGAACCTGACTATACTCGAGGGTGACCGAGGTCTTAAGTTGAGGAAGACCCAGGTGGACAACGAATTGATTATGAGAATCCGGGATGCCAGGACCGAGATGAGGATGTAAAGTCATTATGATATGCTGCTAGCATATATTAGTTTTTAGGGTTAATTGATTAATGATTCATTCAATAATTAGTAATATAGGTTAGAATTAGTTAAGTTTATTTATTTATTTATTTATCATCTCATTCATTATTATTTTTGTTATTTAGGAACCAACAAGAGAGGAAAACAAGCAAAAAGAAGTAACCTGTGCTCTCGAACAGGCCATGCGATCCGCGCCAGCCTCCACGCTAGTAGCACCAACCTGTCAGGAGGAACTTTTAGCTTGAACATCTCACGCGATTAGCGTGAGGTACCATGCTAGTAGCGCCATTCTGTCAGGAGGAACTTTCAGCTCGAACATCTCATGCGACTAGCGTGAGATACCACGTTGATAGCGCCACAGTTACGCAGTTTCCTGTTTTAAATGATTTGGCATGAAAATAGCCGGGGAAAAGGGGTCTTGTTACTCTAATTAAATATATGGACGTGTGGGAGACAAAAGGAGGCACTTTTAGGCAAGGAGAATACACAGAAACACAGAGAGAAAACGCGGAGAGAAGATTGGAATCACTACGAGAAGATCGAAGAAAGACTGAGCAGTTATTCTTCTTCTATTTTCTTTGTAATGCTCTGCTAGATACATGCTAGTTTTGCACTTAAGGTTAGTTATGAGCATGTATGGCTAACTTCTCTTATTGTGGTTAGAGCCAGAACCAATGTGAACTCCTCTGTAACTTGATTGGTATTAATATGAAATTCTGATAATTGTTTTATTTTACTTTGTTCTTCATTGGATTATTCTTTATTAGCTTTGGCCATTCTAGTAAAGTTTTGAGGGTTAGAGTTTACAATAGGGATATTGGAACGCTAATTTCTGAAAGCAGTAAAATAACAGTTTTTACATTGCCTAGGGATAAGGATGTATAATTGTAGAATTTATATGATGTATGCTCTTAATGCTTAGCTTGATAGGGAATTACTAAGGAATTAGGATTTCTAATTGTAACACCCCGTAGGCCTCCGGTGCGTTATCATTAATTGTATCGAAGAGCGTCTTATAACCATAAAATATTACTCAGCGAAAGCATAGAATCGTTTTTCTTGATTCATTATGTATGGAATTCATTTAAAACAACAAGCATATATATATATAAGGCATGTAAAACACACCCCTGCTGATCCAGTATCTCACAGATATAAATATAGACAGATCAGATACATAAATCATATAGTCAGGAGGAAATGATCT
>QARZ01039749.1:0-30007 GCA_013407115.1 Glycine latifolia
GAGTCTCCGATTATCACGATCTTGAAGAGGTACTCTTCTCCTCCCTCTTCCTCCGAACCAGACTATTGTGATGGCGGTAGGTGGTGATGGTCGGCAAGTGGGAGAGAAGGGGAAGGAGTGGCAAGTGAGGGTCGTTGCTAAGAGCCGTAGCTTTTTTCGCTTCTAAAATTTGTAGAATATTATAATTAAGAATGAATGCAACCACGACGTTTTTACAATAAAACCGTAGTTGAACTCAGTTTTCTAATCACCTTCTAAGACGGTCATTATATAACCGTCGTTGTACATATCTTATTATCTACAAAATTGCCATCGCCTCACATGTTAAGACGGTTTTTTAGGAACCGTCATAGAACGTGCGTCGTAAAAGACCCATCTTCTACTAGTGTATCTTTAGCAATTTCTCTTATGACTAGATACTTAATGTCAATGTGTTTGCTTCGACTACAACTTCTGTTATTCTTAGCCATAAAAACAACAGCTAAATTATCACAATATATCTTCAATGACCTAAAAATGAAACTCCTCATTCATACACCATGTAAGGTAGCCTCAAAACAAGAAACAAACTCAGCCTCCATAGTGGAAGTAGCAGTCAATGTCTGCTTGACACTTCTCCAAAACACAGCTCCACTGACTTGCATAAAAATATATCCCGAAGTCGATTTTCTCAGACCATCATAGCCAACATAGTCTGAATCTGAGTAGCCAATCACTTCCAAGTTGTCAGACCATTTGTACATAAGCATGTAGTCCTTAGTTTCCTAAAGGTATCTCATCACTTTCTCTACAACTTTCCAGTGGTCTAAACTTGAGTTACTTTAATATCTCCTTAACACTCCAACCACAAAAGCAATATCAGGTCTTGTGTAGACCTAAGTATACATAAGGCTTTCAATAGCTGAAGCATAAGAAATGTTCTTCATTTGTTTCCGCTCAAGATCATTAAGACTAATATCAATTTTTAATGTATCATGCTTTACCAATGTAAGTCATGCTTATAAAATTATGAATTTAACAACATAAAATTGGCCTGTGGGCTAAAATTTTAATTCAATTAAATTCACATAAACATTAATTATGATAAAACTATCAAGTTATATTTCTTGATCCCTGTGGGCAAATAAAAATATATAGTTTAATAATTTATCCTAATTAATCATACAAAATTATAATAGAAATTTATTTGATATAATATCTACTATATAATATATGATTAATTACAATTACTATCATCTACCTTATGTAATTTACAGGCTCTTAATATATAACATAAATAATTAAAGTTGTTGTGGCTAAGCTTTAATTAATTAAATTACATAGATCACTAACATTATCTTTATATTATTGCATCAAATTCCGAGCAATAATGTCAAATAATTAAATATCACGAAATAATAACTTGAAAAGTGTAACAATTAATTACAATATTGTGCCTAATTCCTTATATGATCTTTAAACAACTTAATATACAATTTTAATCAAATTATAGATATTGTGACTAATCCATAATTAATTAAAATTATAAAGATCACTTAGTCATAAAACTTAATCATATGAGAATAAATCATATTATGCACTTCAAGATCAATATATAATATAATAATGAATAAAATTATCATATACAATTGCATAATTGAAACATAATATTATGCATTTGATTTAATATATATGCATAGAATAAACTTTTCCATAATATATTCATGCATAAAACAAATCAAAACTCTACAAATTCTAAAATTAAACAGGAACACATATATAAGAGATAGAAAAACAAATAATTATCAATTAATCTTAAATAGCTTAGTGGTTTGTGTGAGTTTTCCTAAACGGATTGATATGGTTTTGAGAACCCGCTAGTGTAAAATGTCCATTTTTTTTATTTTTTTATATTATTCATCATCTTCAACCTTGAGCAGCTTAGAAACTCAATTTTCATATAATTCCAAGGCTTCTTAATAATTAAAACGTATAAAATACCCATAATTCAATAAAACAATATTTCAAAAATATGAGTGTCAAACAAAAGCAAGACAGAGGAAAAAATGGGCTCTGATACCAAATATAAGAAAAACTAAATAATCTAATCATGCTTATACACAGACAACATAAGCAATTAGTTCAAGTACGAAAAAATAAGATCATAAATGTATCCCGTCATTGCTATTCTTGTTTGCTCCAAAGATGAATTGCAGTTATTCGTGAGTCAAGTAATCTGTGAGTGTTTTACAAGTCTTCCAAGCTCTAGCTCTAATGCACAAATGGTGTATTGCATATATTTCAGAGTAAGCTTAGGGACCCCAAAAATATATTATATATAGCACTTAATCATCAGGGTATTTGTTATTAGTGGTGTGCAAAAACTATGGGTTATTGGGATTTTTTTTTCTGTTGCTGAAATAATGTGGACCATATATTTGACTTTATCCTTAGTCAGTAACCAAAACAAGTTAGTTACTAAAACAACCTAGAATAATGCACGTTACACATATAATGGGGTTGCTGAGAGGGTACAAGGACTCTAGGTTTTAAATTGTAGTTAAGGTTGTGATTTCATCACAATTATTAATATTGTGAGCAATTGTAGATAAATATTGTGTGTGGATACATTTTAATGGCTGCATTTGACATCATGAGAAATTGCAGTTAAGGCATAGGAGGAACTTTGTTGGATATGCATGGCTGCATTTGGCATCATGAGGGCTTGGATGAGACGATGAGGGTGTGTGATTTGGTGATGGTGATGCCTTCCATGATTTGAAAAAACTGCAGAGAGTGTAGTGCTTAAAAGAGTATAGGAGTGAGTCTATGGGTGAGGTTTAAGAGTTTACAACCAGTTGGATCACTAAGATATTTGTGTAATACTTGACTAGATGTGGCTTGATAAGCATGCTTATGGAGGAGCCAAGAGCATGTCATCAAGCAGATAGAAAAAGGATATTGAGATATATCAAAGGAACAATTAACTTTAGCTTGTTGTTTCCAAATGACTTGCAGTGTAAAGGTGTGGAGATTGTCGGCTATACAGATTTTGATTGGTGGGAAGATAAAAATGATCGAAAGAGTATAAATGGATATGTATTCATGTGTGGAAATGGTCAATCTCATGGGGTTCAAAGAGGCAGGATGTAGTTGCTTTATCCTCGTGTGAAGCTAAATATATAGTTGCATCATTTGGAGCATGCCACGCTGCATGGTTGGAAACTCTATTGAAAGAGATGAGTATGAAATTAGCAATGCCCTTGAAGATGAGGATTGACAACAAATCTACAATTGATTTGACAAAGCATCCAGATACTCATGGAAGAAGTAAGCATATTGAGACTTGATTTCATTTCTTGAGGGATCAGGTAAACAAAGGGAATTTGGAGCTGGAATACTGCAACATTGAAGATTAGATCGCATATATATTCACCAAGCCATTAAAGGCTAATAGATTCCATAGCTTGAGAGACAAATTAGGTGTTCTGTCTTTGAGCAAATCTGAATTAAGGGGTGTGTTGTAAGTGATACAGTTTTGCTATAGTTAGTTGGTGGTTAATTATGTTTTCTGATATGTTAGTTAACGTGCCCATAGGTTGGTTAGAGCCCAACTATTTAGTTAGTGCACCAGTTAGAGGTAGTTGAACTAACAACCAAATGTATAAAGTGTTGTGTGTGTGTACTTGTGGTGATAGAGATTGAATAACAATCCTTTTTCTACTTTTACTTCTTCCTCTCTAAGCTTTCTGTTGTGAGTGTGTGTGAGATAGAGTATTCTTACTAACAGGACAAAGCTGTGGTGGTGGTGTGGCCTAAGACATAGTTGGTTTCAATGTGCTGAATGCTTAATCATCACTTATCAGATGAGAAGGTGCGTGAGAGATATATAAGTGATGTGTGAGAGTGATTAGGGAAAAAATGAGGGTGATATTCTTGAGTTGGAACATGGAAGTGGCCAAGTGGGAAATGACTCATGGTGGTTCAAATACATTGTGCCATGGAAGGAAAAAAAAGAGGTAATCAAAGGATACTGATGGAAGGTGCAGTAATCATTAAAAAAAAAAAACAAAAGTATGATTTTGGTTATCTAAAATATGTGAAATTTGAAATTGGTCTTTTAAAAAATTATCTCATTTTAGTCCCTTTAAAGTTTTAACATATTATTTCGTCTAATACGTTAATTAATTCTGTTACTAAATCCAACATTTTAACATACATTACTACCATTTTATTTTTAAATGGCCCTACAAATATTCAAAAGTGCTCAACCCTATTTGTCACATAAGTAAATTTACTAACAGAATGTATACTGAATAAACACCACCATCTTAAAATTTAGAAGCACCGACAGAATGAAAAAAATTGGATGTACCAATTCCGGATTTCACAAATCTTAGAGGAAAAAAATACTTTACCAAATAAAAAATAAATAAAGATCCGTTTCATGTAAAATATTCTTGTTCTTTCGAGCTTTAGTTTAATTACGTGTTTGAATTGGGATAGGTGGCAGGTTGTGTGTTTAGACTTTAGCGCAATTGCATTCTGTCCCTTTACAACGCAACTGAGAGAGCCTACAACTTCCAGCGTATAATCTACAAGAAAGTGATGTGCATGCTTGTGTGTAATATGTCCTATGTCTTCGCCTCTACTCCACATAAACGTTGGGATATGGCTTTAATTATTATTATTATTATTATTATTATTATTATTATTATTATTATTATTGAGTTTTACAAAACCATATCAACTTATAAGCGATTCCATGTCAAGTTTTCAAAGAAACGAAACTTCCAAATTGTTTGAATAATGTAGTGCAATTACAAATGCAAAAAATGGACTTTGTACTTGTTAAAAGAATGATCAAATCTAAGCATGTTAATCATGATAATTTTGATATGGTGTAAATATAATATGGTATTGTTTAAAGAGAGGAATATTGTTATAATATAGGTGAGTAATAATGTGTAGTTCTATTATAAGAAACAAATTGTGTTACGTTTGTTAGATTTTGTGTCATTTATGGTGGTGGTATGATTTATTTAGATTATGTGAGATAAAATTGTGTTTGATATTTTTTTTTGCTTAAAATAATTTGTTTCATGGATCAAAGACTAATCTCACTCAGAATATGTGATACAAACATGAAGGGAAAGGAAAACAAGAGTTCAATGTCTTGTTGATGATTCCTAAGAATATGGATAGCTGAATGTGTCAGCTATCATGAACCCTAAAGCAAGAAACAATAAAATGTCAAAAGGCCCTTACATGAAGAAAATAGAAAAAAAATCCCCTAAGAATAAGATAAAAGATAAAATTACCATTTTGACCTCTTAAACGGTGGAATTTAGCTAACATAATTATCAATGAATTGCCTATAGGGAATGTGGTCTCACTTAGAAGGTTGTTTCCATGTGAAAAAGCATACTCATTCATTAAAAATGAACATAATTGATTTTTTGGGTCAACTTTGTTGATCAATCCTACACTGCGTCAGTGTGAATAGTGTGACCCAAGAAAATTTTATATACAAAGAGAATTGAACATGACTTATTCTATTAAATAAATCATTCTTTTACATGTGAACAAATAAGATTTTATATCATTGAGACAAGAACATATGATTTTTGGTAAAAATAGGCAACATGCAATGTTCTTTTTCTTATTGGTGTATTGACTCCCATAGCAATGTCATTAGTGACATTTTAAAGACTAAGAGTGAAACAATAAATTAGATGAATTTTATATTATATACAAATATTCTATATTAAATCCGTAATTTTAATTACACTTATTTCTTTTATTACTTATATTTTAATTAATTAAATCAATTGATAATACCTTAAATGAATATGTTAAGTCTAGGACTCAATTATATTGAAATAAAATAAATAAAAAGAGAAAAAAAATTAGAATTAAACCAAAATTATGAATTTTCTAAAATAGGATGATCAAATATTTATATTTTAAATGGAAGGACAAAAGTTTTGTAATGAGCAAAATACAGACACCAAAATTGTATTTAAGCTATAATATAAACATATATTTAGGGGTATTTGTAAATTGATCCAATTCAATACAAATTAAAATATTGGATATGAAAAATTGAAAATAAAAAAACTGATTTTTATTATTAGATGAGATCGGATTTAGATTTAATTTTGAAAAATATTCAACCTATTCAAATATACATAAGTATATATTTTTATTTAAAAATTTATGATATCACTCATGTTCAAATTTTTATTTATTATATATTTGTAAATCATCAACTTATTTATGAAAGGACGGGACTATACTGAAGTGAAGATAGGACTTGTTCAGTTTGCTGTTAGATGATTTTTCAACAACTTTTCGAGTAAAGCTACATGAATATAATTATTGTAAATTTATTTTTAATAGCATATATTCGAAGCATTTTTTTTTGACAGAATATTTAAAAAGTTATACTATTATGGGCACTAGATTTTTTATCTATGTGATGCATGCATGGGGTAAACTGAAGATTTGAATGTCTTTATTTGACTTTTACTTTTTATTTAACTGTAATAGTGGGCATAGATGTATTCAAAATTACAATAGAATTAATACAACAAGTTTAACACTTAACCTATACATAAAAATAAATAATAAAATTGAATTGTTTATTTAATATGTGTTATTCACTCAATACGATTAATCCAAGTATGAAAATAGATATAAATAAGTGTCAAAGAATGTCACAATATTAATTTAAATTTTATTTTAATCTAAATAATGTCACAATTTTATTTTAAATGTAATTATTTTTATTTAATAAAAATGAAATATTGAATAACTCTTAATAAGAATACGATATTAATATATCAAGTATAATATTTAACCTATGATATTCATCCGAATATAACTTATCCAAATATGAAAATAAGTACAGACAATTGATAAAAAAGTATGACAAATTTTACTTGAATTTTTTTTATCTAAATAATGCGAGGGTTTTATTTTGAATGTTTATTTTAAGTGGTCATATGGATTATAACATAAATATAGAAATTTAATAGTTTAAAAATATAATTTTTATATTTCCAAATTATAAAAAAAAATAAGAATATTTTGATTTAAAAATAAATTTAAACAACATCAAGGATTATATCTCTTCATAATATCTTTAAGGTGTCTCCATGTATTGTTTTTGGAGGCCCCTATGATGTTCCAAGAAATTATGCAAAAGTTGTAAGTTGTTGAAAAGATTCACGATAAACATGATAGAGAAGACCCAGCAAGCCCTAGAATGGCCTTATGGGGCTTCAATCCCGTTGTCGACATTGGCATCAATATTCGAAGCTTCATGCGAAACTTCCATGGCTGGCTTCAGTTGTATTGGCATCCTCTTCTTCTTCAACAAATATTTATCTAGCCATTGGATAATTCTTGGAAAGGTATTATAGATTGAACGCCACTGTGGGATTCATAAATCTTAACTCCCCGATTCGTCCTTGTGCTACTAATTAGTTCCTGAATTATCAACCATGATTTCATGTGGCTCGTTAGTTTAGGCGGATGAACGGGAACAGTTTTTGCATGGGAGGGTTGCCCCTTAACGTTGGAAGGTTGACCTTTTGGTTGTGCCCAATGAAGTATTCTTTATTGTTTGCCAAACCAACACGCGTCTTTATCTTGAAGTGCATGTTTATTCTTTGATGAATATTTAGGAGATGGGTTCCCTTTAGTTGGTGCTGACTTTGGAACAGAATCTTTCCTTTAGCATTCTTGCTACTCGAAATAACCTCTCTTTTATTGCCCCATTTTCATACACTATCTCTGCTAGTTTTTCCTTTAGCAAATCCACCTTTTGTCTCACAGGTGGTTTCTCCTTGTTTTGTAACATTTTATCTCGAAAGGAAATCTTCATCTGATTACTATCAATGCCACCTCCGCCATCTGGAGGCTCTTGACCCAAGCTCGTGTCGCCTACTATACTCCCCGCAAAGACAAAACCCTGAGGCTGCTCCATAAAAAAAAAAAATGTTTAAGTTGTAATGGGATGGATACAATCTAACCCGTTTGAGATTGAAGTGAATCAAATTTATATTTTAAATTAAATTAACTGAGGGATGAATTAAGAAAATCGAGATAACTAGATTGAATGATTTTTCTCTCCTAAATCAACAAATCTAATCCACGAAGTTAACACCCCTTATAATTGACATGTAATTTTATTAAAAATAATATTTTAATTACATTACTAAAATAACATAAATTTAACAAATCTAAAAAATAAAAAATGTATAACGTCTTTCTTTTAATTTAATCTTATGCTATTATTTATCAACAAATATTTTTTCTACTCATAAATTTTTGCTTATCACAAAGAAAATAAATAAATAAATTATCACAAAAAGTAATTTCTTTGAATATTCTATATTTAAAATGACTAATGATAACATCAGGAGATGGAAGATGAAAGGATATACATAGATTAAAATTTATTCTCTTTTATATTAATCCTCTTTCTGCCTTTAAAATGCAAAGATACAATAGAATAACTAACGAGTTCTAACAATGATAAATAATTATCGAATTTTTTTATATATCTGGTTATCTTTATATAGTAAAAAATAATTTTTTTCCTAATTATAAAAAACATAAGAAAATTTTGTTAATTATGCTATATTTATTTTCTATCTTTGATTAACACTGAGATCTTTTAATGATATACACGTATTTTCCATGAAAAGTATTGTATTTATTGAATTATTAATAAAATAAGATATACACATTTGTTGGAAAAAATATCTTTTGCAATATAATCATCACTTAAATCATTTAATGTTATGGATAATTTTGATATAAAAATCAAATTTATGATATAATTAATTAAAATTAATCAATTTAACCACTTTTAGTAGTATTGATGAATTAAGTATTTAATTTTAATATATAACATGGACAGTAGTTTTATGTAAGGAAAACCAAAAAATAATTATCTGATCCACTACATCAAAATGATTAATCTAATGAAAAATTGTAAATACTACAAAATTAACAGTTAAAAATGATCATTTGAGGTTGAAAACTTACACTACAAATTATTTCCAATAAAAATTAAGAATACGTGATCCCCTCTTCCTACTCTTAATAGGACGTTTGTTTCACGGAAATTTCTTATATTTTCAGGAATATTATTTTCAAGGTATTTTTAGAAAAATATGTTTGATTACATTTTAATATTTTTTGGAATAATTTTTAATATTTAAAGCAATTTAAATAAAAAAAGTTATATTTGTATTAGACAATAAATTTTCACATCCCATGAGAATATCATTTTCTCACCCCTCCTAATATCAATATAAATATAAGAAAATATGGTAAAAATAGAAATTATAGCATTCGCAAAAATCAACAATATTCAACAATACTTTTAAAAAAATTGTAACAAATATAAGGATATATATTTCCGTTTTCTATATTTTCAAGAATTTATCAAAATTCGGTAAAACAAACTTTCTCTAACACTGTCTTGTTTAAGGATGGTGTAGTGTAGGGTAGTCTCTTTTTTTATTTTTCCAACGAAGAAAAAGAAAGATCAATTAATTAATTGAATGTTTTCCCTGTTCAAAATTGTCAAGATTTTTTGGGATCCTCTCATCCCTAACACCGTTGCTCATCACCCCTAATTCACTTATTCCCACTGTCAACCTTATATCTATAAAAAGTAACATTTTATTCCCATTTAAGGCTAGCTCATTGCTTTGAGTGAAGAGAATAGTTCATAGTTATTGGTGTTTGTGAGTGGTTCGTATGCAAGTAGCCAACTGAGTTTAGGTAATTAAGGGTAATGAAGTGGATTTGGTTACTGTTGGTCAGCTAGCTGGTGTTGGCAGTCAAATCGCATCAATTTGTTCCAAAGTGAAAGTGATGAGATGATACATGAGATCTATATAAATGAAATCACCTGCTACGCTTAAAAGCACTTGTGAATTGTGATCGATTGCAACAAAGAAGACACTTAATTCTCCAAAAATATAGATATTGTGCAAGCATGGCTTCAAGGCCCGGAACCCTCACTGACTGGCCATGGAAGCCACTTGGAAGCTTTAAGGTTAAATAGCTTCCGCTAATTCTTTCTTTACCTGTATTTTCTCTCCATAAAATAGTACTCATGCACCCACCCAACTCATTAATTAGTCATAAACAAACGCACGTAATTTGAGCTCGTTACTCCCAATGTTGCTGCTTCTCTTAAAAGAAAACAAAGAAGCACGAGAAAAGTTTTTTTTCAGCAAAAAAAAATTATAATACTCAGAGGAAATATATGTTAGAAGATAAAATATAGTTATAGTCATTGATTAAAACATAAAAACTTATAATTGTGAAAAAATGGATAAGTATATATAATAAAAAGATAATGAAATTATTCAAATTTCAACAATTATAATTACACCAATTTATCCTTGTCACATGATTTTTCTATCATTTTAGAAGAATACACTATTAATTTAAATTGAAGTGCGTGAAAGTGGGGTAATTTTTATAAATAATATTAATTTAATCAATATTTAGCAAAAGGGGGCTGTTTGGGCAATATTTGGCAAAATGGGGCAACCAAACACGCCCTGCTTAGGCGGGTTTAAACACGCCCAAGCTAGGCGTGTTTAAACACGCCCAAGCAGGGCGTGTTTGGGTCCCTTGTGGCCTATAAATACCCCCTGAAAATGACATTTGGTCCTTCCGCCTTCTCTCTAGAATTAGCTCTGCCTTCTCTCTAGATTTTGGGTGTTTATTTGTCTGAAGCGAAGCTCTGCCGAATTCGAAGCGCTGCCGACAAGTAAGTGGATTTAACTGATTGTACCTAGTATTTAGTTTGTTATATTTTTAAATTAGAAAAATGTTAGGATCATATGAACTTGTTAGCGACATATATATTAGGTTATTGATTAGGGTTTTAGGAATGCCAGTGTAGTTTTAGGGTTGACGATGTGATTAGGGTTTAGGGTGTGGCCTAGTGATTAGGGGTTAGGGTTTTAGGTATGCTAGTGTAGTTTTAGGGTTCACGATGTGATTAGGGTTTAGGTTGTGGCCGATTGATTAGGGTTACGTAATTCGGTGTTGGATTAGGGTTTACATTGTTATTAGGGTTTATGGCCTGGGGCTATGTAGGTTTAGGGATTAGGACTTAGGCTGTGATTAGGGTTGAGGGCCTGGGGTAGTGACGTATGTGTAAGGTTAATGGATTGTGGGTACAGATAGGCACGCACGGAGGCTTATATTGTGATTAGGGTTTAGGGTCCGATGTAGTGATTATGGTTTATGTAAAATGGGTTTAGGGTTTATGGTTGACATGGTGATTAGGGTTTCTGGGTTGGGGTACAGAGCTAGGGTTTGTGGGTGCCGTGTTAGGGTTTAGGTGTAATGTGGTGATTAGGGTTTAGGTCTTTAGGGACAGGCGTAGCGTTGATGGATTTCAGTTTAGGTTAGGGGTTTACATTGTGATTAGGTTTGATGGCGCTAGGAACAGACCTAGGATTTAGGGTTTACAGACCCAGGGTGTATGGATTCCAGTTTAGGTTTAGGGTTGATGGTGTGACGAGAGATTAGGGCTTGGGTTACATACGTTGGGTTTATGGAATTCGGTTTAGGGTTTAGGTCTGATGTTGTGATTAGTGTTTAGGTCGTCGGTTACAAACTTAGGGTTTATGGATTCCGATCTAGGTCTAATGTTGCGATTAGTGTGTAGGGCTTGGGTTACAGACCTATGGATGATAAATTGTGGTTTAGGGTTAGGTCCATGTTGTGAGTAGGGTTTAGTTGTTTGGTTTCAAACTTAGGGGTTTTGGATCCCGGTTTAGGGTTTATGGCAGTGAATAACCTAGGGTGCACGGTTACATACACATCACTAATATTTTCATGTGGCTATAGACTTAGGGTTTATGGGTGTCGGTTTAGGGTGCAGGGCTTATGTTGCGATTAGGGTTTAGGCGCTTTGGTACATATACTTCACTACTATTGAGTAATTAGTTTTCCAATTCAAGTTTTGCGTTGGCAAACAGTTCCTTTTGAAACGACGAAGGGTTTATGGGTGTCGGTTTAGGGTGCATGGCTTAAGTTGTCTGTTTAGGCACAATTATTGGATTATAGGATGAGAAAACGCCTGTGATGATGAGGGGTACAATCAACCTGAGGTCTTTAGTGTTTCAAGCTTTGTGTTGGATTACGGTTTAGTCTGAGGGCTTAAGTTGTGATTAGGGTGCAGGGCTTATGTTTTTTTACTTAGGGTTTATGGATGTCGGCTCAGCTTTCGGGCTTATGTTGTGTTTGTGTATTTGGTTTAATGTATTTGATGCATATTAAAATTTTGTTCGAATGATTTGTTAATCGTCAATATTTTGTTTACCGTGATTTTAAATTTTTTGTGCATGAAGATACTGAATAGATGGCTGATTCATCCTCCACATCATCATCGCGATCTGCATCCGACCATGAGGCTGAGCCCATGGATCCCACTGCCTACGTTGTCCCTACCCCATACAAGTGGGGTACGCTGCGTAGGCGTATTCAGCGCACGCACGTTTCACAAGTTGTGTGGAACGGTGGCGTGCCACCTCGGGTATTGAAGACTCGACGTGGTAAGGTGAGCGGTGGACCAGATGCTGATGATATACCCGAGGTTGTTGCTGACATGTTGCGCCATGCTGGGTTTCTTCATGTCGCACGCATGCGACATATTCAGGTATGCAACGATGCAACTATGAAACGAGTTAAGACTGGTTAATTTGATAAATTAAGTTGTTTAATAATTTTTATGTATTTCAGATGGATGCTCCGCTCATTAGTGCTTTGGTTGAACGATGGAGGCCAGAGACTCACACCTTCCATATGCCACAGGGTGAGATGACCATCACGTTGCAAGACGTGGCTGGTATTCTGGGATTGCCCACCGAGGGCAAGGTGGTTACCGGAGTGACGGTTGACGAGTGGGCGACCGTCATTGAGGAGGTGTTTGGTCAGGAACCTGACGAGGAGAACGAGATGAAAGGTGGATATTTGCGCCTGTCGTACTTTGATAGACATTTTGCGCATTGGGGTGAGGTGGTCCCCGACATTGTCCACGTGACGCGGTTCACGAAGGCCCACATCGCACGACTTATCGGATCATGGCTGCTATGCGACCGATCTGGAGGTAGCATGATTGCAGCACGATACCTGTCGTTGCTTGCAGGGGATTTTGTTGACATTGGTGAATATAGCTGGGGCTCAGCCGTCCTTTCACATTTGTTCAGACAAATGTGTGAATGTACAGATCCAGGCAGGAGTGACATCGGTGGGTGTCATATGCTTCTTCAGGTGTGGGCGTGGCTGAGATTCCCACCTATTGCTCCAGCTATTCCGCTGCCTACACAGCCGGATTGGCATTTTGGACATCGGTATGTGTGGTTTTATGTTGTTCTTGTTTGCAATAGTCACAATGAATTGTTATACTATATTAACAGTACTTATTTTGAAATTAGGTTTAACGCTTTAGGTCGACTTAAACCGCATGAACTGCTCGTTTATAGGATGGCATTGGACTCCCTGACTCGATACGAGGTACATATAGTAGTTTTTCAATTAGTTTACGTGTGTATATGTGGAACATGCTGTGAACTAATAAAGTGTTATTTTTTTGTGTGCAGGTCGTTTGGCAACCATACGGTGACTACCACTTTCTTGGTGCTTCTGAGCGTGAGCGACTTCTGTGGATGGCTACTACGCCTATCATATGCTTCCACATAGTAGAATATGCTCAGCCGGATCGATGCATGCGTCAATTCGGGAGGGATCAGCCAATCCCACGCGCTCCCAGGAAGCTGAAGGGTGTGCATGATCTGTCGCTCCGGGGGAAACGAGAAGACAACTGGGTTCGTAAACTCAGACCATTTATTTCCCGATGGGAGGTTAGGGACCAGCACATTGAGCTCCCCCCCTTGATTCAGGGGTTGCTGTCACCACACCACGAGTACATGGTTTGGTTCAGAGAACACGGGAAGCGGTTCATCACGAAGAAGGGCGCGAAGGCCGGTCGTGGTGTAAGTTTTCTTTACATCCTCATTTGTCTATTTAAATTAACTATGCTACATGACATGCTAGCTAATATGTGTATACCTTTAAAATTGTAGGCCGATGGGATGGAGTCTTTGTACTTCGCGATGATTAGCCCCGATAAGGAGGCCTTCGACTTCGAATGGGCGAGTGACGAGGTCGGTCGGTTGATGTCTGTCTTTGCCGAGAGCTGTCGCGTGGAGGAAGCAGGCCCACATGCTCCCGAATCCCAGCTTCAGGCCGACCCAGAGATTTCAGTTGCAGTAACCCGACGCAGAAAAGAGGGTCGTGGGCTAGAGCGTAGGCGGAGACCGGTGCAACAGGTTCCTGAGCCCATTGTTCGACCGAGGCCACGCACGGAGGGTTACTTTAGGCCTGTTGTCATTGCATCGACATATGGGACACAGCCTGTATATTACGAGGCTACTGCGCAGGGGGGGCCATGAGGGCATGGACTACGCCGATTTCAGTACCCAAGCCCAGATGCCTACACCAGGCCCATCGCAAACCCATGCCGCACATGTTACGACTGCAATGACATGTGCAGATGTAGATGGCGGGATCCGTGTTGGAATCAACACGGAGACCCAGTGGAGTGAGGCAGAGTTCGACGACATGCTGATGAACATGGATTTTAATGGAGGAGCATATGCCCCTTGGCAACCACATTCACCACATGCCACCGACGATCATGAGTGCCCTATGCCGGTGTATGCAGAGCAGGGCACGGCATGTCGATCTCCTCATGTTCATCCGTATGATGCAGGCTCTTCTTATGCAGGCCCTTCTTATGCAGACCCGTCCCAGCCGGACCCTTATCAGGCAGGCCCTTCCCAGGCAGGCCCTTCACAGCCAGCCCCGTCCGAGCCAGGCAGTTCTCGGCGACCACGAAGACGAGTACAACCTGATCAACAGGCACGTCATGTGCCGTGGCCACCGCCCTCACGCTGATTTATTCGCAGTTACTGTTTTATATTTTTTTATTGTATTTTAGTCAACTGTATTTTGTAAAAGTAGAATATTTGTGACATTTATGTTTACCATGCTCGGTCTAACTATTATTTGATAACGTTAACCCCCCAAACCCTAACAATAACATACGCCGTCAAAACCATAAATGCATAACAGACACGATTACAATGGATAACATAAGGGGGAAAATGCATCTGTGATGATAAGGATAATTTGAAAACAACATTTTCGGCGTACATCTGTTATTCCATATCGATTTGTGGTTTGCTAAAAATGGCTAAAATTTCAATTGGACCATGACGTTTCCAGTAGTTGGATTCCGCTAGCATCCGCAACACGTCTTCATCGCTTACCAACTCCTTTATGTCATACTGGATTGTGGTGTCTGAGTATTGTGAATGTGCTGGATGACGGAAAAACATTTTCCTTACCACCTGTGACATGTGAATTCCATTAGGGGGGAACCCCAACAGGCGCAACTTGTTTGACGACAGCCTTAAGTGTTTCAATGGTGCATGCAGAAGGAATTTCAAATCGGATTGGGTTTGTTCCAGTAAAGGAATAACCCAAAAAATTGCCTCTTCGTGGTATGTTCCAACTTCCGTTGTAGTATAACATTGCATCATGTGTGGGGACGATGGTCGACTGAAGTAGGTTGATTATCTCATCGGCTGTTCTGTTTACGGTGCATAATATTTCTATAGGACCAGCGGTGGACAGTTGGTCGTGACACATTAACATTCTGCAAACATCATCATCGTTTGTTAGTGGGACAGAATGAAAAAAATATTGCTGACCTGCGTCTAGGGACGGTTGTCGGTAGTAGATGTTATCCACGAACTGGCCATCGGTTAGTAGAAGGGTGTGGTGAATCCTACTCTGAAGCGTCTGAAACGAACACTCGTTAGGAACGCGCATCGCTGTTGGAGTGGCACCCGAAAAACAAACACCCGTGTCGTTGTGCTTCATATATCCATTTGGATAAATGAATGCTAATTTGGAGTTACCAATGGTTTGGCTGCTTGTTTCTCCTAAGAATGCCATGGTATGCAAAATCATAACAATAACGTGGCGACGCATCTTGTGTCCGACCGTGTACCTTATATAGGGGTAATCGCGCCGAAGTTGGGCGTGTCTAGTCACGCCCTTGTTAGGCGTGTTCAAATACGTGGTCGGTGGGCGTGTCTAGTCACGCCTTTGTTAGGCGTGTTCAAAGAGGTGGTCGGTGGACGTGTTCAATCACGCCCTTGTTAGGCGTGTTCAAAGACGTGATCGGTGGGCGTCTTTAATCAAACCATAATCACAACGTGCTTCAACCAAGGCAAAACTTGAATTGGAAAACTAATTACTTAATATTGGTGTTTCATGTATATGTCATTAGTGAAGTGTATGTACCACAGCGCCTAAACCCTAATCGCATCATAAGCCGTGCACCCTAAACCCTAATCGCATCATAAATAAATAGTTAATGACAAAATGCAAATTCATGTCCATCACAAGCAAAACATTATCATCATACATGTTACACAACATGTCTTATAAATCAAATACATTTAACAAAGCATTCATAAAACACACATAACAACAAAATCATGAAACACCACCACCCCGAGTAGGACAGGCCGTACGAGTATGTCCAACTTGCTTGCACAGACCGCATCTACGAGCTCTCTGACCCGTTTCGACTTCGTCCATCTCGTTATGGATTCTGGTCGACCTTGGACGACCCTTCGCACGCAACATTTCCCTGTCAGGGATGATAACTGGATCTTCACTAGGGGGAACGGCAAGTTCATCGCCAATAGGCTGCCAAGGTAAAGAACAAGCCTCAATCAAGTTGGATACGAGGAACACATCATCCACATATTGCAAAGGATTCCGACGGATGTATAAAGCAGCAGCTGCGGCATGGCTACAAGGGTATTTGAAGGTCTTAAACTTCCCACACTGACAAAAACGTTCAGTTAGGTTAACTGAATATGACCTGTCCCAGCCATCTGCCACCTCAAACGACGTATCCTCAACGTTATAGCTGCGTACATGGTGGCCTGTAGCAACGTTCTGATTAAGCCTCATAGCATCAACCACATTTTTACAATGTAGTTGTGATTGCTGCATCTGTGCAGTGGCCGTCTTACCCCTTCTCACAAAGTATTCAACCAAGCGACTGTATGTGTGCTTCACCAAAGCAGTAATAGGCATGTTCCTTGCTCCCTTGAACACCTTGTTCACTGATTCAGACAAATTTGTTGTCATATGGCCGTATCTTCTCCCCTCGGCGTCATATGCACGAGTCCACTTTTCCTTAGGAATGCAGTCAATCCATTCTGCAACCTCAGGACTGGTATTGCGGAATCGTTCATACGTTATGTCAAATTCGGCCTTACAGGGAGTATAACCTGCACAATTATAAAGGCATCAACGTTAGCTGGGTAAGACATTTTTAAACCTGACTAAATTACAAATAATTTTGAACATACCTAAGGTCATTAGGCTCTTCTTCAATCTTGCACTCCTGAATCGTTGATTGAAATTACTGGCAATATGACGAAGGCAGAAAACGTGATGCGCAAAGGGTGGTTGCCAACCAGCATGATTCTGCACTGCAGATATAATGCTCCGGTGCCGATCTGAAATGAGACATATATTTTGCATTTGGGTTACGTGGAAGCGAATGTTAGCAAGGAAATATTCCCAAGCTTCCAACGTCTCCCCCTCGACAATGGCAAATGCCAGTGGCACGCATTCATTATTCCCGTCCTGACTCGTGGCGATCAGCAATTTTCCTTTGTACTTGCCATATAAGTGAGTTCCATCAATTTGAATGACGGGTTTGCAAAATTTAAAAGCCTCGCAGCACTGTCTGAAAGTCCAAAACATGCGCTGAAACACACGCTTCCCTCGGACCAGTCGATTTGCCACAAAATAATCATTGGTTTGAATATCAAAAAAAGAACCAGGTGAATAACGAACCATGTAGTTGCACCACCTCGGCAAATATGCGTAAGATTCTTCCCAATCTCCATAAATCATTGCCATGGCTCTCTGCTTCGCATACCATGCCTTAGAATACGAAATTTTAAATCCAAAGCTGGTGGTGATCCTCTCCTGAACCAACGCAATGGACACGCCCGGTTCCTCGTTAATCATTCCTGAAAATGACATAGTGAGATACAGATTAACAACAAACCTTAACACAAATTAACTTCTTTCTAATAAAGCAAAAATTCTCAGGTCATACCGACTACAAGTGAAGCAATGACATCAGCATCAAGTTGTCTATGATCCTGTGATAGACGGTCGTTGAGGCAATTGTGCTTTCCACCCCATCTGGAAACCACCCACTTCTCACCGTACACTGGTTTCATCACCCTAACCCTCCAAGGGCAACCATCCTTGTGAGCAACACACTTCATTGCAAACTTGTCAGGCTTGCTCTCAACCACAAATGCTTCTTGATGCTCCCTCATTAGGTTCCGCTTAACAGCAATTTGTGCCTCCTTTTTTGATGGGAATTCCTGTTTAACATACAAATCGTCCCCTATTTGCCAAGGACCCTGCACTGAACCCGATGCTGAAGCTGAGCCGCTAAAAGAAGATTCTTCGCTTGGGTGATTCCAATCGATATATGTGTAATGTGGAATCCCGTCCCAAAAAGGAACAACCGCACCGCCTTTAAATACAATACACAATAATAAGCATTGGTTTGCAAAATATATACACGAACAACAGTTATACGAAATCACTTAGGATTTAAGTCATGTAACTTACCTTCAACTGGTTGTTCTGATTGTGTCGGTCGAACACCCGCACGGTTCCGCATTTCAGACGGCCCCGCATCAGTGTGTTGCTGGAATGCATTTGCATCCACCCCAACATCTTCATCATTATCGGACGCACTGGCATTCTCCTGAAGAAGACGATCTTCCATCGCTATATTTTCATCATCATCATCTTCTTCATCGTCATCCATAACCCAAGTTGGGTCATGTGAATCTTCCTGAGACATGTTTGCACCAACAGCATCATATGATGCTGCACCATCATATGATGCTGCACTCCTGGGCAAAACAACTGACCTCCTGGGCAAAACAGCTTCCTCAACTACACTGTAATCCACATACAATTCTAAAAATTTCTTCCGTTCCTGATTAAAATATTCTTCAATGGCCATTTCCAATTCTTCATCATCCTGTATTGGAAACCCCATGTATTCATCTTGCTGCCATATTCTTGCCGTCACCAATGTGATACAAGTGTTTCCGTCCACACCCAATTTTGGATGTATCTTCTGATGCAGATCACTCAATCTTGCATTTCGGTTGATTCGTGTCATCCTTTCCTCCCCTTCGAAGACAACACCTCTTCCCCCTTTAATTTTCCTTCCGTTGAAAAAAAGTTTAACACGAACAACGTCCGCATCACTTGAACTCATTTCCTGCAATCAACATAAATAAACGTCAAAAACACATAAACACCCGAAACCGTCAATTATGAAACACCCGAAACCATACCGCTTTAACACAAAGTAGACAACCTAACACTTCTACAGATGTAGTTACTCCCAGTAAATCACCAAATGGTGAAAGAAAGTCAATATTGTCAAAGACACAAAGTCATAAAGAAGTGGTCTTGTTTACACAACAACCTAGACCCTAAGTCTAGTCACGCCAACCCATACACCCTAACCACCACATACGCCTTAAACCCTACCACAGATCCCCTAAACCCTAGTTGTGTTCCCCCTATCCTAACCCCTCATCACCATATAAACCATAAACACTTAAGCTGAATCCCTAAACCCTAGCTATGACACCAAACCCTACACCCTAATCAACACGCGCACCATAAACCATAAAGCGGTAACACTTAAACCCTAGGTGTGTACCCCGATACCTACACCCTCAGCCAGAACACTTAAACCCTACTCACCCCATTAACCCTAATCATAGTATCAACACTAAACGTAAACCTTAACCAAACCCTAAATCCATTAGCCTGACGTCTATAACAGAAGATCTTAACCCTAATCAGAGCCAACGACCTACACCCTAAACTAACACCCACAAACCCCCTCCCTTTGTACCCGTAGTCATAAACCCTAATCCCCATGTACACCCAAAACCCTAACACAATAAACCCTAATGACAATGTAAACCCCTAACCTAAACTGCAAGCCATCAACCATACGTATGTACCTGCAACCCTAAACCCTAATCACGACATATGCCCTAAACCCTAAACCTAGATATGTCCCCCGGGCCGTAAACCCTACTAACGATGTTAACCCTAATACTAACCTAAATTAAGATCCCCTAAACCCTAGTTGTGTTCCCCCTATCCTAACCCCTCATCACCATATAAACCATAAACCCTTAAGCTGAATCCCTAAACCCTAGCTGTGACACCAAACCCTACACCCTAATCAACACACGCACCATAAACCATAAAGCGGTAACACTTAAACCCTAGGTGTGTACCCCGGTTCCTACACCCTCAGGCAGAACACTTAAACCCTACTCGCCCTATAAACCCTAATCACAGTATTAACACTAAGCCTAAATCCTAAAACGTCAACACAACAAACCATGAATCTAAACCCTAAACTAAACTACAATACCTAAAACCCTAGTCACTAACCTAATATATATGTCGCTAACAAGTTCGTATGATCCAAACAATTTTCTTATTTGATAATACAACAAACTAAATACAAAGCACAGTCAGTTAAATCGACTTACTTGTCAGCAACGCTTCGAATTCGACAGGGCTTCGCTTCAGAGGATATCAAGACCCAAGCTTTAGAGAGAAGCCAGAGCGATTTTTAGAGAGAAGGCGGAACGGATCAAATGCCATTTGCAGGGGCTTTTATAGGGATCAGGGCACCCTAACACGCCTAGCCAGGGCGTGTTGGGTGACCCCAAATCCCCAAATATTGCCCAAACAGCCCCCTTTTGCTAAATATTAATTAAATTAATATTATTTATAAAAATTAGCCCGTGAAAGTGTGTTCATTTATTAGTCTATATTTTATTTACGTCACTGAATACTTTCTCTTCTTTTTTGTTGTTGCAAGAGGTAAAAAAAAAAAAAAACACTAGCTACGAGTAAAAGCCATATGAAAAATATTTAATATTTAATATTTAATATTAATATTTATAATATTTTTCCATTTTTAGTGAATATTTTTTATTAAAAAAATCAATTTCACTTTAGTACTTAAATAAAATAATAAGAGGAAACGGTACATGCATTGATGGTGTAATGAATTTTTACACTTTCAACGAATAAAAAATTACCATGCATGATAATTTTATTGATTCTTATCCTGACTATTTTAAAAATCATTCCTAACATGTATTCTGATTGATAGACAAATATAAAAACTCTTTAGTACAATGAAAATTAAACTCATAAAAAGATAACATCTTTATAATTATGAATAAAAATATATTAATGGAAAATTAAACACCTTACGACTACAATTTTATGAGATTTCAATAAAATCTCGAACTCGAATAGAATGAGTGCAATTCCAACCCACAAACCACACCTAACTAATTTTTACCCTTTATTTATTGTTACTTTTGTTCATTTTCTGTATTGTTTATAGTTAATTAAGATGTTCATTTGCATTTTTAAGTATGTGATACTAGCTCCTTGCATCGTTCATAGCTCGTATTCTATGATGGTGAAAGATAAGAGTGAAAAGGATATGTTTAACTTTCTCATATCACCCTTTTTGCTATGGCTCGTATGCTTCATAACCAAATATGGATCACTTTCTCTCGTTACCGAACTACTAAAGGCAACACAAGAATTGTTGACAAGGGAATTGAATTTGATGGAAGTTGACCCAACAGAGAAATTGGTTAGTTTTTACCCTTTGTTTCGGTAGTTTTTTTTTTAAAAATTGTTTTTGTCACTACGTAATTTTCACATATATATGTATGTATATAGCATGGTATTATGGTTGTTGTTATTACAATATAAAGAGTATATATATATATATATATATATATATATATATATATATATATATATTTTTTTTTTTTTGAAAGACCAAATTAGATTTGTGTAATTTTGACAGCTATTATATTATTTTTATAATTTTATATAGAATGTAATTTTTATCGATCCAACCGTAGAATTATATTTATATATTATCAAAATCCTTTATGTCAAATTTTATCAAAATTGAACAACAAAAGTAAGGTTGTCAATTTTTGAAATTATATATATATATTGAACGTATGTTGAAAATAGACTTTTAACACACTACTAGAAAATATACTTTTAACATCATTTCTAGAGGACATTCAATATCAATTTTGAACGGATGTTGAAACGACAGTCATTAAAAGTAAATCATTTTCAACATCAGTTATAAAAACCTATGTTGAAAACCACAATCTACATTGATTCTCCCAAAAACTGTTGTGGTATAGCATAAAAAACAACATCGATTCTACCAAAATTGATGTAGAAAAAAAACTTTCTACATTGGTTATGCCAAAACCGATGTAAAAGTGTCTTTTCACATTGATTTTTGTATAACCGACGTTGTATAGTCACTTTTTACATTGTTTATTACATAACCGATGTAGAATGTCTATTTATTTTTCTCCCTGTGGTTCCAAAAGATACATTAAAAGCTTAAACAATTTTTTTTAATGCACTTCTACTAACAATATTAATTGTAGGTGATCTAGTTTTCAAAACATTGCAAGTAATCATTTTTTAACTTTTATTTGTGCTAAAAGACCATAATATGATATGTCAATATAGTGATTCAGATACAACAAAAGTATATTAGCATAATATTTACTGGTTTTGTTTAAGATACATAAAAAGGATTCAAAATTGTGTAATTCTATGCTAAATATCAATACCAAAAGAAAAATAATCATAAGCCATGAAATCTGGAACATAAAACACACATGCATTAGAGAAAACTTACTAACATACATAGTGGGTGATAATCTAACTGAAACTAACAAACCATATAATCTTACTAGTCTTAGTCATGCCAATACCACTGCAATGATAAACAATGTGTTGTTGGTCTCGTCAGGAATAATGTGGATGAACAACTCTGGCTAAGCGTCAAGCTTGCTCTTGTATGTCAAACTCTCAACTAGAATTTTGTCCAAAGCCTAAAAGTAAAACATATAACAGAAATCATATATAATTGAGAAAGCCTCTATGAACAGATTTCCAGACATAGAGTATGTCTAACTATTGCTTGTGAACAACAGCTAATCCATGAATAATATATAACAACAATAAGCCAAGAAGCACACCTGGGCTCTTTGGTTGCAAGATGAAATAGGCCCACAAAGCAACATCCAATAGAAATTGGCAGATATGCAATCCATCGGTACTGCTCATTTAGAGGAGTAACAAAATGATTATGCTTAATAGTAGTTGATTAAAGATGGATCCAAATAAATACAAATCTAACATACCTAATTTTCAACATCATCATGTGTTTTTCCATTGGTGACACTAAATACTATCAATGCAACTGCATACATGCTTAGGTTGGCAACCTTCAAAAATAATTAGTTGTATACATTAATAATTCATATTAACATATTATTGATTTATATGGAAATTTAACTAGAACTTACCATGGTAAAAGCATTGCGACAACTAGCAGTGCCACTTTACTTGTAGAGTTCAGTGTGATGCAACTCACCATGAGCCTTCAAAAGCGCAATCAAAGAAGACACTGATGAACATAAAGTTAAATTGAAGGGCTAGGAACCTTTTCTTTTTCATTTGATTATTCTTTTATACATGTAAAGTATCATATTACAGAGTTCAGTGGTGTTAGTTGGACACTTGGTTTATAAATGAATATTGCCTCATATCATTTCAAGACTCGGTTACCAAAGTAGTAATTACCACTAGCAATTAAAGATGAAATAAAAAAAATTAGGCATCATTGTTGCATTAAATATTCCACCAACATCACCAAGAAAACCACATATCAATCATCATCATTTCATGTGAATGGCATTTCTCAACAAAATTATGGCTTATCCCACTATAGATATCACATAACTATAAAAAGGTCAATGATGTTTAGATACTTCAAATTAAAAGTTTAAGCTACCAAGAACACGAGTTGGAATATCATATTATAGGTGACCAAACCAGCAAACCACTTCTAATTTGACATTCAAAACTATGGTTTTAATTTTCAGCATCAAATGGAAAAAATGAATCAGAGGAAATTATTACATGTGTGAAACCACTTCTAATTTGTTGCAAACACGCTGTAACTCAAAGTTTCAAAAGTACATGAATTGGAACTAAACAATTTGCATAGTAAACAACCACCAAAAATAGAAGAAAATGAAATTGCCACCAATAAATATCCAAAAACCTATATCATATCCAAAATTTTGAATATGCATTGTGCACACCACAACCTATATCAAATCATCAACTTCCTTTCTGTCCTAAAATGTTTACCTAAGAAAAAGTAAAAACAAAAGCATAAAAAACAAAGAGTTCTTCAACTTACATGATTCCCAAATTGATATGCTCCAGAATACCAAAGTCGAAGCAACCAGTATCACAGAAGTTCCTTATGAAAAGTTCATACTCCTTCACCTTCAAACCACTCTCCAAAAGTTGCATTACCTTGTCACCTCTTACAGTGACAAAAATCTTCTCATTTCTTGTCATCCCAAAGGAACAAATAGTGTACCTTGTTGTCAAAACCATCAGGAGGAAAAATATCAATTACCAAGCAACAATGAAAAGCAGCCAAAGATATCCAACATACAAAAACACTAGTTGGTTGAATAATGTGCATGAGTTGTAAACCCCTTGTTACCATTGGGGCTGGCCACTATGGTGGCTATTTGAGATTTAAAATAGTGATTGTAAAACCCTAGAAACAACACAAGTAAGAAGAATGCATACCTCGCTAGGTTGTAGTATACTTTTGTGCTTTTTGACAAAGGGAAAGTGTGCTTCTTATTTAAACTGAGAGATGTGCTCAACAGCAGCAACCTTGGGTTTAACAACCTCACAGTTTGCAATAACAAGGGTATTATTGGGAACACTGCCATCAATATGAAAAGAAAAGAAAAAAGTGTAAGCAAACATTGAAATGGAAAAAGCATAGGAAATTACTAAAGGACCGACCTGTTTGGAAAGATAGAGATGGTGGCGATTCTTGCTCTAGCTGAGGACCCCATTTGCGATTGCGATGGAAGGAATAATGATTAATAATAATTTGGGAAATGGAAAACCCTAAAGATTTAAGTAAAGGAGAGAGAACCTACAAGAAAGAGGGCCAAACAAGGTTGTGGTTGGTGAGCCAATCCTAGAAGGGAACCAGATACTTCCATTAAGTGTACCTCTCCTCCACCAAAGATGATAAACCCTTCTCTTTCTCCTTCATCTCTCTTCTGATTTTTAAACGAGAGGGAGAGAAAGATAGTTTTTGGTTTGCTAACTAATGCTATTGTTGAACAGGTTGATTTATTGGGCATGGGAGTGGGAGCATTTTTAATAACATCGGTTTTAATAAAACTGATGTTAAGTGAAAAAATAACATCAGTTTTATTAAAAACCAATGTTAACACTTACAACATCGATTTTTAAAATGACTGATGTTGATGGAAAGTTACAATATCGCTTGTAAAAATAACCGATGTTAATAAAGACACTTTATTTATGAAAATGTCACTGTGTTTTTGTTAACATCGTTTTCAATAGAACTGATGTTAACTGGCCGACAATAAATCCATATTTTTTAGTAGTATGAGGGAGGTAAACATTAGGGAGATTTTCACTAAGGGATCTTGAGCAACCACATAAGTGAACCTTGATACCATGTACACTTTAACAAAAAATCTAAAAGCTTAGGTTCATGGATCTTCTCCTTACTTATATGATGCACAACTCTTTCATTTCTATCTGATGTGGGACTTTACCTCACTCTTGTACCTCAACAATCTCCCTGCCATTGTTGCCAACATGCTCTAGTATCATGCATCACCGTGCTCTCCACTGTTTCACGGCCATGAGAGATGTTGTTGATCTCCATGCATGGACTTATTTGTCAGGAATACTTTTTTTTATTTAAGGGATCATCCATCGTCATCTTACTTGTTTGAGTCAGTCACCACTTCGAACCATCGAATCTAATACCAATTGTTGTGCATAAGAAGAGGGTAAACAATGGGAGACCTACACCAATGGGCCTTAAGCACCCCACACAAGTGAATCTAACACCACACTTTAGCCCAAGCCTTAAGACTTAGGTTTATGAGTCTTCTTCTCAATTATATAGTGTTCAATTTTTCCATTTCTACCCAATCTGAGATTTCACTTCACACTTGTACTCTAACAATTTTTCCTTTAAGTGAAGTCTCTTCCACATATTTCATGAGAGGAAACATCTTATATGAGAGTGAAAGGATTAAATCTGGACACATAACCATGCATGGAGGTTAAGATTTAATATCAAAAAGTCACATGATATTAAATCTTGATCGTTCATGTTTGATTATACAGTTTAGATTTAATTCTCTCACTTTCATATAAAATTCCTTCCTTTCATATGATATGTCCTCTCTCTATATATATGCAATGTGAAATTATACACACACAAGAGTACTTGTTGAATTAATTTATTATATATAAAATAGAGAACACTCTAGTTAAGAGATATCATGCTCAAACAAAGATCCTAATTAAGGAAGGTTACAAGCAGTTAACTTATTATGAATTCTTAAATGCTATTATGCTATTATGATCCTAAGAAATACAAAAGGTAAGTGTTAAAATGGTGTGCCAATGCTTAGTTAAGTAGAAAAGATTCTGATTTCTTTTTTTTTTAAGGAAAGATTTTGATTTCTTAAGGTCACCAATTTGAAGTTTATGAATTTCAAAAACTATTAGTGATTGAGTATTATTATCCCTTTAGAATTCTTAGAACTCGTGCAAATTTCTATGATAATTTTTCGTACTAATTATCATTATCTCTTTAAGAGTAGTGTTAATTAGTACGGATATTGCAAACACAAATTGATACGAATGCAAAAAAAGCCAATCAAAGTAATGGTATTATCATTTAGATAGAGAGTGAATAAAAACTATCTACAATAAATTTTAGAATCCTTACAAAATTTTTGTAGATTCATATTATAATTTTTTGTACTAATTATCATTACCCCTTTAAAAGTAGTGCTAATTAGTTGGATATTACTAACACAAATTGATACGAATTAAAAAACAATCCATCAAAGTAATTGTATTACCATTCAGGTAGAGAGTGAATAAAAACTATTGACAATAAATTTTAGAATGCTTAGAATTCATGCAAAATTCGTATGATAATATTTGTACACATTATCATGATCCCTTCAAGAGTAGTGCTAATTAGTACAAATATTGCTAACATGAATTAATACGAATTCAAAAACAGCAAATCAAAGTAATTGTATTACCATTTAGGTAAAGAGTGAGTAAAAGCTATATACAGTAAATTTTAGAATCATGATAATTTCTCGTACTGATTATCAATATTCCTTTAAGAGTAGTGTTAATTAGTATGAATATTGCTAACACGAATTTAGCAAATGGCAATCAAATTTAGGTAGAGAGTGAATAAAAACTATCTACAATAAATTTTAGAATTTGTGCAAATTCGTATGATAATTTTCCATACTAATTGTCATTATCCTATCTTTAAATCTTGGTTCTCCTAGTTTGACCCCGTTAGAGTTCAACTTCACTTTAAAATACAAATTGTCGCAAACTCAAAAAACAAGATATGAATTTAAGATGTACAACCAATCAGTTTTGTATAAACAAACAACAAAATCAGAGAGGTAGAACTGGGGGGAAAGAAACAAATAGATAACACCATGTAATTAAACCTTAAAAGAATATTATTGATTCTGATTGTAGTAAAATACAAAATAATGAACAATGAACAATTAATTCACAAATAGAGAAAGATACAAAGGAAAAAACCTTGTTTTTGGAAATGAACATTCTAGGGCTTGTTTGAACATCACTTAATTGGCCCTCTCCAGAGAGATTATCTACTACGACAGATCTCTTAAGCTTCGATATGGAAAATCCCAATGTTTGAACATCATAGTTTTTGCATAAAGATAGAGATTAATGAATCCAATATAGCCCAAGCTCCTTATCGTCCATGTACCTCTTGAACTCCTTATAGTCCACGGGCTAAACAGGTCTTATGCGTAGTACAACACTTCAAGTTTGAGGGCATTCACAATGCCGAGAACCCGCTCTCGATCACGGAGCAGTCCAAGAACCCACAATTCTCCGAGTCGAAGAAGGCGAAGAGATCACAAAGTGAACCACGTCGTTGGGATCGAAGGAGGAGAGAAGGGAGGGGATGACGTGGAGGGAAAGGGTTTAGGGTTTGGGTTGAGGTATGTGAGGATAAGAGGAGACGAACAGGTGTAAGGCAGAATAAAAAGTTTTGAAAATAAGCGAGACTGCGAGCAAAGCGTGCACGAAAAATAAAGACCCACTCACACACGATGGTTTTTGGATTTTTTTATAAAATTGACGTTGACTATCTAATTTTAAAGTCGATTTTGATAAAAACCATATTTTAAAAGATGTTTAAAGACGGTTTTGTAAGAACCGTGTTTGAAAAGTTATAATTATTTACAAAAATGTCACTGGTACTCAAATGACAACAATTTTTTAACAACCATCTTTAAATACGCGTCGTAAAAGGTACTTTTTTTAGTAGTGTGAGCAATCCTAATAAACTAATGTTTATATGGTGGAGGGATTTAAAAAAAGTGAGTGGTAGAGGAAGTTCTATAAAGTGGTTTAATGCTTGCATCTCTAAGGTGATAGTGATGGTAGTAATATTATTTTTTTAGGGGTATTTGGTTAAGAGAAAACCCAATGAAGGACAATTTTTCTAGGCTTTTTATCCTTCTGAACAACAAAATGCGATATTAAAACATATGGGAAGTAGGGTTGGAGCGTGGAGATTGAACTTTGGGTGGAGAAGATGTTTTTTTGTGTGGGAAGATGATATCCTTGATACCTTGCAAGAGGAGCTGAATGCAATCTATCCACTACAAAAAAAACCTATTATTTGTAACGGCTAAAAAAGAAATTTCTAACGGTTAAAAGTCATCACAAATTAAATTTCCAACAACCTGAATTGATTGTCAGGAGTACGATCGTCACAAATGATTTGTGGTAGTTTTAAGATGAACGCCGGTAAATTTGCTAGAAACTTTGTAGCGGTTAAAAATCCTCACAAAATACATTTTTTTCATTTTGTATTTTTGCATTTTATGACGGTTTAAAAACCGCCACAAAGTTCATTTTTCCAATATTATATTTTTCCCACTTATTATATATCCTATTGATTATTTTACTTAAAACAATTACTATATAATCCACAATAGATCCATTCTTAACATTTGATCAATAGACAACTAAACGAAGGAAATCAGATTTAATAATTATACCAGCTTTTTTTAATGGTTAATCAATTGAAAAAAGGACAAGATTTTTCTCAATCAAATTTTATCTTATCAAATTAAATAAATGTAAGAGTTTACAAATACAATTGGAATTCCAACAAATATTTTTTATATACATCAACATCAACAGCACCTTTAACCCAAGTTAATTGGGGTCGGTGGTAGATGAACCCAATGATAAATCGAAAAAAAAGACAAATGAGAGAGAGAGAGAGAAAAAAAGAAAAAAAAAGAAAAAAAAGCTAAAAATAGAATGGTTAGAGGAAGAAGGGAGAAAAGAGGAGGAGAAGGACTAAAAACAAGGGAACGACTGGAACATAGAGTTACTAATGGGTTTAACCCTCCACCAAGCTTATCGCTTTTCTCCACTCCGTCCTAAGACATACCGTCCACCAATCTATATCTCACTCCATTAGGTCTTGTTTAACTACCTTTCCCCAGGTAAGTTTCGGTCGACCCCTACCTCTCTTTGTGTCTAG